>PISX010025205.1:0-26540 GCA_004024625.1 Mellivora capensis
AAGCTTTTCCGTTAAGGTCAGGAACACGGCAGGGATGTCCATTATCACCACTGCTATTCAACATAGTACTAGAAGTCCTAGCCTCAGCAATCAGACAACAAAAAGAAATTAAAGGCATCCAAATCGGCAAAGAAGAAGTCAAACTATCACGCTTTGCAGATGATATGATACTCTATGTGGAAAACCCAAAAGACTCCACTCCAAAACTGCTAGAACTTGTACAGGAATTTAGTAAAGTGTCAGGATATAAAATCAATGCACAGAAATCAGTTGCATTTCTCTACACCAAGACAGAAGAAAGAGAAATTAAGGAATCAATCCCATTTACAATTGCACCCAAAACTATAAAATACCTAGGAATAAACCTAACCAAAGAGGCGAAAAATCTATACTCAGAAAACTATAAAGTACTCATGAAAGAAATTGAGGAAGACACAAAGAAAAGGAAAAATGTTCCATGCTCCTGGATTGGAAGAACAAATATTGTGAAAATGTCTATGCTACCTAAAGCAATCTACCTATTTAATGCAATCCCTATCAAAATCCCACGCATTTTTTTCAAAGAAATGGAACAAATAATCCTAAAATGTATATGGAACCAGAAAAGACCTCGAATAGCCAAAGGAATATTGAAAAAGAAAGCCAAAGTTGCTGACATCATGATTCGGGACTTCAAGCTCAATTACAAAGCTGTCATCATCAAGACAGTATGGTACTGGCACAAAAACAGACACACAGATCAATGGAACAGAATAGAGAGCCCAGAAATAGACCCTCAACTCTATGGTCAACTAATCTTCAATAAAGCAAGAAAGAATGTCCAATGGAAAAAAGACAGCCTCTTCAATAAATGGTGTTGGGAAAATTGGACAGCCACTTGCAGAAAAATGAAATTGGACCATTTCCTTACACCACACACGAAAATAGACTCAAAAATGGATGAAGGACCTCGATGTGAGAAAGGAATCCATCAAAATCCTTGAGGAGAACACAGGAAGCAATCTCTTCGACCTCAGCCGCAGCAACATCTTCCTAGGAACATCGCCAAAGGCAAGGGAAGCAAGGGCAAAAATGAACTATTGGGATGTCATCAAGATCAAAAGCTTTTGCACAGCAAAGGAAACAGTTAAAACCAAAAGACAACTGACAGAATGGGAGAAGATATTTGCAAACCACGTATCAGATAAAGGGCTAGTGTCCAAAATCTATAAAGATTTTGTTTATATCAAGTTGAGTTTATATCAAACTCAACACCCAAAGAACAAATAATCAAATCAAGAAATGGGCAGAGGACATGAACAGACATTTCTGCAAAGAAGACATCTAGATGGCCAACAGACTCATGAAAAAGTGCTCCACATCACTCAGCATCAGGGAAATACAAATCAAAACCACAATGAGATATCACCTCACACCAGTCAGAATGGCTAAAATTAACAAGTCAGGAAATGACAGATGCTGGCAAGGATGCAGAGAAAGGGGAACCCTCCTTCACTGTTCGTGGGAATGCAAGATGGTATAAGCGCTCTGGAAAACAGCATGGAGATTCCTCAAAAAGTTGAAAACCGAACTCCCCTATGACCCAGCAATTGCACTATTGGGTATTTACCTGAAAGATACAAACGTAGTGATCCGAAGGGGCACGTGCACCCGAATGTTCATAGCAGCAATGTCTACAATAGCCAAACTATGGAAAAAACCTAGATGTCCATCAACAGATGAATGGATAAAAAAGATGTGGTATATATACACAATAGAATACTATGCAGCCATCAAAGGAAATGAAATCTTGCCATTTGCAATGACGTGGATGGAACCAGAGGGTATCATGCTTAGTGAGATAAGTCAATCAGAGAAAGACAACTATCATATGATCTCCCTGATATGAGGAAGTGGAGATGCAACATGGGGGGTTCGGGGGGTTAGGAAAAGGAAAGAAACAAGATGGGATCGGGAGGGAGACAAACCATAAGTGACTCTTAATCTCACAAAACAAACTAAGGGTTGCTGGGGGGAGGGGGGTCGGGAACGGGGGGTGGGATAATGGACACTGGGGAGGGTATGTGCTATGGTTAGTGCTGTGAAGTGTGTAAACCTGGTGATTCAGATATGTACCCCTGGGGATAAAAATACATAATGTGTTTATAAAAAACAAAAAAATTTAAAAAAGAAGAAATGGAATTAAAATATAATTATAGTACATGAACTAAATAAAATAATTTTCAGGCAAAAAAAAAATCCTGACTCAAAAATGGATTAGAGAAACAAAAAGTAATTTCTTGGAATAAGTATGTGGAAAGTAGAGACAAACGTAAAGGGGCAGAAGTAGACTGGAAATAAATGTAGTATTTTTCAGCACATTTGGAATTACCTCCTGACAATGTCGTTCTTTGAGCATAATCAAAAACATGTAGTGAAGAGTCAATTTTGGTTTGTAAATCGAGTCCTGGAAAATGAAAAATCTTCTCTAATGGCTCAAAAGTGCTTGTTTCTTATTCTTTTTTCAGACTTTTAATCAGCCATCACAACTCTGCACCAGTTATCAGAAATACATAGGTTATAAGATGCTACAGATTCTACCAGTTTGTTGGAATTAACCCTTGCAGTGTTTAACAAACTAAAGATGCAAAACATTGGCAAAACATGAAATACATTTTTTTGAACTTAAGACTTTAAAATTGAAAAAAGATTTGAACAAACCCTTCACCAAGGAAGATATACAAATGGTCCATAAACACATGAAAAGATGAGTGACATTCACTTAAATACAGCTAAAACTATAATAAGATGCCACTATACATATACTAAATTGACTAAAACTTAAACATTAAATAAAACTGAAAACACCAAGTGCTAATGAGGATTGGAGCAACAGAACTCTTCTGCTTTGCTGGTGGATATGAAAAATGATGGAGTCACTTTGGAAAACTACTTGGCAGTTTCTTGTAACTTTAAACATATACTTACATGCAATCTGGAAATTCCTCTCCTAAGAATTTACTCCAAACAGGAGGTGGGAAGAAGCCTATGTAAACACCAATATTCAAATATTTATATTATCATTATTCACAATGTCCTAAAATAGGAAACAACCTAAAATGTACATCAGCTAGTGATTAAAATATATACAAAACTAACATTAGCAATTTCATTTTTTAAATGTTTAAATGTTTTTAAGATTTTATTTTATATTAAAAACATTTAAACATTTAAAAAATGAAATTGCTAATGTTAGTTTTGTATATATTTTAATCACTAGCTGATTAATATATATATATATACATATATATATATATATACACACATACATACATGGCAGGGGTGAAGGAGCAGAAGGAGAAGCAGACTCCCCACTGATCAGAAAGCCCAGTGCAGGACTCTATCCCAGGATCTTGGGATCATGATCTGAGCTGAAGGCAGACACTTAACCAAATGAGCCACCCAGGTGCCCCTAATATTAGCAATTTCAAAAGGACAAATTTCAAATCTATGCAAGAACATAAATTAATCTCCCAAAAGACACAAAGGATAACTGTTTCATTCCATGATAGTATATTCTGGAAAAGGTGAAACTATAAAGACAAATCAGATCAATGGTTGCCAGGGCCTATAGGTAGGGGTTAGGGATTTAGTAAAAAGGAACATGAAGGAATTCATTGGGATGATGGAAATATTCTATATATTAATTTTCATAGTAATTATATATTAGATATATTCATCAATATATTCATCAATAATCACAGAAACAATATACCTAAAAACAATCAATTTTAATGAATGTAGATAATGCATTAATAAATGTGATTTTTAAAAATTTATGATGATGGTCTTATGAACTACTTCATGGCAATTATTTGAAAATGTAGAATAGATAAATCTAAGAAAAAGAGTACTAAAATAGATATAAGAAAAATAGAAAATTTGCATAACCTGATATATATTAATAAAATTAAATATTTGCTATATTCAATTTTGGAATACTCCAAGTTAGAATTAATCTGCAACTTTAAAAAAATTTTAAGAAAGTAATAATAATTCTAGACTAACATTTACAGAGAACAGAAAACCATTCCAACATATTTTATGAAGCCAACATTATTTGGATAGACTATCTGATGAGATAGTATAGGAAAGAAAAGCATAATCTAGTCTTATGAAGGCAAACTCCTACACAAATATTTGCAAAACAAATCCAGTAACATATAAAAAATTTAATGTAGCCTAAAAGATTTCTCTTTATTCTAGAAATGTAAGGTTGTTTTAATACCAATAAGTAAACTTGGATCTTTATCATTGTACTGTAGTTATGGGGAGATGTCCCTGTTCTCAGGAATTCAAGCTGATTAATTTAGAGATGAAAGGGCAAATATGGCAAATTATTCTTAAATGATTCAGAAAGAAAGAGAGGGAGGGAGAATCATGTACAAATGGGCAAAATATAAACATCTGGCAAATCTCAATGTATTTTTTGCACTTTTTAAAAACTTTTTATTTAAATTCCAGTTAACATACAGTGTAATATTAGTTTCAGGTATACAATATAGTGATTCAACACCTCCATACATCACCCAGTGCTCATCACAAGTGCCCTCCTTAATCCCCATCACCTATTTAGCCCATCCTTCCATCACCCTCTCTCCTGTAACCGTCAGTTTCTTCTCTATAGTTAAGAGTCTGTTTCTCAGTTTGCCTCTCTCTCTTTTTTCCCCCTTTGCTCATTTTTTTTCTTTCTTAAATTCCACATATGAGTGAAGTCATATGGTATTTGTCTTTCTCTGACTTATCTCACTTACTAGCATTAATACTCTCTAGCTCCATCCATGTCATTACAAATGCCAAGATTTCATTCTTTTTATGGCTACATAACATTCTATTGTATATATACACCACCTCTTCTTTATCTGTTCATCAATCAATAAACACTTGGGTTGTTTCCATAATTTAGCTACTACAGATAATGCTGCTATAAATACTGGAGTGCATGTATGCCTTTGAATTAGTGTTTTTGTATTTTTCTTGCAACTTTCCTGTTAGTTTGTAATCTTAACCTCCTGCCCCATGAATCTGCCAAAAGTACATTTAAAAACCAATCAAGGGGTGCCTGGGTGGCTCAGTGGGTTAAAGCTGCTGCCTTCGGCTCAGGTCATGATCTCAGAGTCCTGGGATCGAGCCCCGCATCGGGCTCTCTGCTCCTCGGGGAGCCTGCTTCCTCCTCTCTCTCTGCCTGCCTCTCTGCCTACTTGTGATCTCTGTCTGTCAAATGAATAAATAAAATCTTAAAAAAAAAAAAAACAATCAAAAGGGGCGCCTGGGTGGCTCAGTGGGTTAAAGCCTCTGCCTTTGGCTCAGGTCATGATCCCAGAGTCCTGGGATCGAGCCCCCCCATCGGGCTCTCTGCTCAGCGGGGAGCCTACTTCTCCCTCTCTCTCTCTGCCTGCCTCTCTGCCTACTTGTGATCTCTGTCTGTCGGATGAATAAATAAAATCTTAAAAAAAAACAATCAAAATAATCCACCAGTGAATGAAAAGACAAAACAGATGATTTCTTAAAATCTATGAAGAATGGTATGGTATGGACTACAAATCAAACCAATTTAGGTAAAACCTCTGCAAACTATAGAAGGCAACTACTTTTAATTTGCTAAAACCATCTTCAAAAATATGAGGAAAAAAAAAACTGAAGCAAAAATCCTTCTTAATGTGAAATGTTAAAATGTTTCCCTCCAAGGTAAAAGCGAGGGGGAAAAAATTGACCTTCTTAGATTACTTTCATCATTTCTAATCAAGTTCATCCTATTTTATTTAAGGCCAGTGCAATAAACCAACGAGAAAGGAGTAATGGTAAGAAAAGGCAAGATGCCACTCTCATTTTCAGACTATGTGTTTATGTCCAAGTAATGGCCAAGAGAATTTTCTACTAAATTATTAGAAATAATACAGCTTAGTGTGGTTTCTGATATAAAGTCAAAATTTAAAAATTGTATTATTTATACAAATGGAAGGTTAAAATATAAAAATGATATCACTTAGATAATCAGAACATCGAATACCTTGAAATAAATCTAATCAAATATATGTAAAACCTCTACAAAACTACATAGCATTATTGAGTAAAATTGAACCAAACCTAAATAGAGAGATAAAATATGTTCATAGATTTAAAATTCAAATTTATAAATATATTCAGTTCCCTAATCTATTGATTACAAGAGCAAACACAGTTCAGTAGGCTTATTTATTTTCAAAAATGGACACAATTCTAAAATTTCAATGAAAATGCTAAAGGCTAAGAATAGCTCACATATTTAAAAAGAATAAAGTACTGCTAGTACCAGATACCAAGGCCTATTATATAAACTATCATAATAAGGAAAGTGAAGGATTATTGTAAGGGTAGGTGACCAATATAACAGAACAGAGTCCTGCAAATGAATAACCTGATTTATGACTAAATGGACAAGGCAGTCTAGGAGGGATGACCTTTTCAAGAAATGGCACTTAGCAACAAAGTATTCATAAGAAAAAACAAACGCAGACTCTTACCTCATATCATTCCCCAAAGCCATTTTCATTTATCATAGATCTAAATAAGAAAAGTAAAGCAATAATAATTTTAGAAGGTAACATAGAAGAATATCTTCAGGGCCTATGCAGGCAAAGATTTTTTAAGGAGGACATAATAAAAATTAGTAATTTGAACTACAATAAAATTAAGTATTGCAGTCTCTAAAAAAAGGGTCAGTAAGAGCTCAAAAGCTAGGCAAAAGTATAAAAAAATTATCTGTAAGTCATGTGACTGAAAAATAGCTTATATGAAGAATGAACAAAAATTACAACAATAACAGAGGCAACCCAATGGAAAAAATGGTTGCATTTTGAAAAAAGCAGCTTATAAAACAGGCTGTACAAAAACCAAATAAATATTTGAAAAGGTACTCAACTTCACTAATCCCCAACTGTATCAATGATAATTAAATCCACCATGAGAAACCACTACACATCCACCAAAACAGATAAAAATTTTTAATAAATAAAAATGGCTGATAAGGCTTTGGAGCAACTGGAAATTTCTTAAATGCTTTTTGGAGGGAACTGGAGGCAACTGGAACAACCACTTTGGAAAAGGGATTCACATTACTACTATATTTGAACAAATGCTTACTCTATGACTTAGAAATCTAGTTTCTATGTCTCCATGTTTTTATTCAACAGACATATGTATACATATGTCTTAAAAGAAAACTTTATGAATGTTCACAGAAAGTTTTGTGAAAAAAATTTTATTGTATTATTAGTTCATTATTTATTTTTATTATAAATAATATCTTTATTACTTATAATAGCCCCAAGTTGAACACAATGTTTAGCAAGATAGGAAAGAATAAATAGTTGTGTATGAATGGAAAAAACTAATGATGTAGTATATGTTGGCTAATTAAACATAATAAAAGCAGGCAAGTGAAAGAAACAAAGAAAGGAAAGGAAAGGGAGGGAGGGAGGAAGGAAGAAAAACTCCTATGCATCTATCAAAATAAGTATGATAGAGACACATAAAATGATGTACATGAATTTCAATCATAATTTTGGGCAAGAGGAGCATATACAAACAAAAATAGTCTGTATTGTTTATATGAAATTTTAAGTTTTAAGTTATTCTATACCATTAAAAGTCAGGATAATGACTACATTTTGGAAGAAAGTTAAGAACAGTGATGGGATGGGGCTTAAGGAGCATTTTGAGTTCTATTAATTGTCTATTTCTTAAGCTGGTATGGTAGTTTCACAGTTGCATTCATTCCATTCTATCCATTGAGTTGTATCATATGATTCATACAATTTGGTGTATACTATATTGGAATGAAAAGTTTAAAAAATGGAAACATTAAAATAAAATGCTACCATTTGTTTAGTGGAGAAACTACATTATGTCAAAAGAACCACACATCTTGAAGAATTTCCCACTAACCAATTTTGTGACAGTTTTAGCATCAAAAAGAAAAATGATTGTAGTGGGTTAGAATACACTTGATCAATAAAAATTCAATAGTCCAAAATGATTTCCAAAAAAGGAAAAAAAAAGAAAAAAAAGTCAGAAAAAAATCTCACCTGTTACCCTTCACACTTTGAAGAAGCTATTAAAACAAACTCCTTACTAAGTTTCTTACTCTGAAATTTGCTAACTAAAGGTAAAGATTTAACTATTTACATTGCCTTTTCAATAAAAAACTGTATTTCAGGACAACCAGATAGCTCCAGTTGATGAATGAAATTTCTACTCTACAGGTATTTCCATCAACAGCTAATATAGAAAAGGAATAATCTTAGCTAGTAAAAAATAATTTTGAAAACCTTAAGTGAAATCATCAATTCAAACGTTGTTAAAATCCATTAAATGCTTTATAGGACAGTAGGCAATATATAGTTTCATACTCACAAGGGGAACGATCCAACTGACTAAAAGGATCAGATATCGTGTAAACCAGTGATCAGTCTTAACCATCACTAACAACGATGCCAATACACGTTTTCTGATGTGTATTTTCTGATGTGATGCACTATGAAATACAATATCACCCAAGATTTCAGTCAAGCGTGTTTTCATAACTTGAAAACAATGAGGCTTAAGATACAACTATAGATACAGATATAAAATGAAGTGATTCCACAAGAAAACAATCAGACAAGTCCAGAAGGCAAGGTATTTTGTAGATCAGTTGGTCCCCTTCCTTCAGCAACTCAGCGTGCTAAAAAGGGGGTTAGTTCTAGAATAAAAGAAATTTAAGGGACATGACAATCAGAGTTATGTGGTACTTCAGTGATACTGGTTTGAAAAAATTAGTTCTAAATAACATTTTTACTTAACTGAAGGATTCTAAATACAGTCTGGATATTATATGTAATGTTAATATACAAAAATATAAATGTGAAGATTGCTGACTGAAAGAGCAGGATACAAAACAATAACACAGGAAGTTTGCATTTGATAAAAAATAAGATGTAAGGCTAGAAGAAAATGTATTAATGGTGATCTCCAGGGGGAAGGAATATTTTAGCTCATTTTTTCTTCTAATTTTGTATTTTTTGATTTTGCTACAATACATACATACTGCTTTTGTAATAAGTAATTTTTAAATGAAACCAAACTTCTGAACAGAAAATTGCCATATATGTGCACATAAAAATAGGTAATATATAGGGATCTATTTCAACTAACAACTGGGCATTATCCAGTCAATATAGATGGCCTGTCTTACCTTACTTTCAAGATTTAATTATAAACTCCTGATCTTATTAGTGACTATTAGCAAAATAGTAATGTTTGCTGAACCGGGAAAAGTTATATGGTACCACTGCTTACTTATTTTCTAAGTTTGGTATCTGTACAGCATTTTAAAATTATTTATTATTAACTTTTATATATATTTGGATATTTTGATTATTTTAATACAAAAATGCACCATGTTTATCCAACAAAATATAAAATAACTGTAAACAAAATAACAAATAGAAGTTATTCCTCATCCTTTCAAGGGACAAATTCATTGTTACATTTTTTAATTCTTTACTTGAATGCTTAATTTATAAATCCTAATATTTTCTTTTTATGTTAAATTAAGTATTTAAAGTAACTAGTCTCTGAGTGCTACTACAGCTATATTCAATGTTTAAGAGTATAGTACTTCATTGTTATTTCCTACTTAGACCAAAATTTTAATTTTGATTTGTTCTTTGTCCCAAGGACAAGACTGAGCGATGTTATAAAATGTGGTATACATTTTCTGCTTAGTTATTATTATTAATTTCTACTTTTATTACATTGTTCTCTTAGACTAAGATCTGCATTGCTTTTCCTTTTTCAAATATCCTGAGGTCTTCCCTGAGGCCCAACACTTTGTCCACTTTAGCCTATTCCATGAGAATTTGAATGAATATCCACATATTACTTCTCCACGATTAGTTACATTCTCTTTAATCTCACTTACATTTTGCCCATTTGATCTTTCATCAGCTAAGGAAAGAGCACAAAAAATTTTCTCTTAAAAATATGTTTCTACTTGTGCGACCTGGGTTTCTCAGTTGGTTAAGCATTTGACTCTTGATTTCGGCTCAGGTCATAATCTCAGAGTCCTGAGATTGAGTCCTGCATCAGACTCCATGCTCAGGGGGATCCTGCTTGAGGATTCTCTCTCTCCTTCTCCCACTTCCCTCTCCCCCTCTCATGTGCATGCACACACTTTCTCTAAAATAAATAAATAAGGGCACCTGGTTGACTCAGTCAGCTAAGCATCTGCCTTTGGCTCAGGTCAGGATCCCAGGGTCCTGGGATGGAGCCTTACATTGGGCTCCCTGCTCAGTGGAGAGCCTGCTTCTCCCTTTTCTCCCTGTTTGTGCTCTCTGTTGATATCTCTGTCTCTCTCTCTCCCAAATTAATAAATAAAATCTTTTAAAAAATGAAATAAAATAATCTTTTCCCCCATTTTATTTTTCAGTGTTCCAAAATTCATGGTTTATGTACCATACCCAGTGGTCCATGCAATACATTAAAAAATAAATAAAAATGTTTCTACTTAATGAAGTTCTTGTTTTATTAATTTTGTAATCATGGCATTTAATAAATTAATACTTATTGGGTATTTATGTATATTATCCTCTTTATTAATATATAGTGTCTCTCTTTGTCCTATTTAGATTTTTTACCAACAACAAATTGAATTTATTTTATATTAATCAATATTGTGATCCATGGCTTTTCCTTAGTTTTCATTTGCCTTTTATACCTTAGCCCAAAGTTTTCATTTTCAAGCTTTTTAATTTTTATTAGATGCATTTCTTGTATACCATAAATCATTGGCATTGTTACTAGATAAAATCTGGAAGGAATCATGATTTGTCTCAGAGGATCAAATGTAGAGAACTTAATAAAGAGCCTGTTTACAAAGACATAGCTAGGGTTAAAAATAATAATAAGAAAAAGAGATGCACAGAAACAAAGAGACAAACAAACTAGAGTTTGCCTCCTGGAACACAAAAAGGAGCAGCAAAGGTTGGAGAAGGGCTCTGAATAGAAGAAACAGGATGATCAACACATATGAGTATTTTCTTTAATTGTTAAAATTAACATTTTCTATATATAAATGTTATATACAGTAGTGAAGATATGTTTAGTTTGAGTTTTGTCTTCTTGTGTAATGATCTTTGCTTTGAATGGTTCCATTTTCTTAACATGTCCCTATATTTCTGTGTATATACATTTGTGTTTGCTCCATCAGAAAACAAACATAAATGTATATGTATGTGTACGTCTATGTATGTGTATGTATTAGTTATGAAGGTTATTACCAGAAAAAATGAAAACTGACTTTTAAATTTGAAAACATGTGTAAGGTAGAGATGCACCAAATTAAACATTTGGCCAAATGCTGAAAGGCTGAGTGTCAAACTCATTAGTCACCTGAAGCTAAATATTACCATCATAGAACGAATCTGAACTTTTATCAAATTCAGTTGCTGGAATTTTGTTATTGACATTTTAAGGCAGACACTTAACAACTGAGCCACCCTGGTGCCCCTATTATTGAAATTTTAAACCATAATTTTAAAGCTTGATATTATAGTACAGGACAGTAACTTCTTAGCACTGTCAGCTGCTAGAGTCCTCCTCTGAGCAACATAGCATAGGTAGCTGCTAACTTAGCTACCTTCTCCAACATCATATTTACGATGATCTCCTTACCAAAATTATCACACTTTCTCTCTCTCTAGAATTAAAGAGCTAAGGTACATATTTGAAGATTCTGGGTCCTGAAAATGTGGTTGATAGTGACAACATATCTTCAATGGGACAATCCCACCCACCAAAGTTTTGTACACTGACCATATTTTCAGAAGCAGAATTAGGACTGTTAGCATGAATTACATCTTTTTAGTTTTATATTTGCCTGCCCTAGTTCCTCCATAAAATCACTTGAGAATATTTGTCTATAAGTGTTAGCTTTTAAAATGTGGCAGTGGAAGAATGAAATCGGCTTTCAAGTTAGAACAACTATGTCTAACTTTTCAGCTGCATCCCAACTTTCACCATGCACACTGATTTTAGCAACTTTCCCATTTTAAGATGACAAAAAGGTAGGTATACCAAAAGAAATATGTGCATTCTTTTTTTAATTTTTTTGAGTTTTTTTTTTAATTTATTTATTTGTCAGAGAGAGAGGGAGAGAGAGAGCGAGCACAGGCAGAGAGAGTGGCAGGCAGAGGCAGAGGGGGAAGCAGGCTCCCCGCCTAGCAAGGAGCCCGATGTGGGACTCGATCCCAGGACGCTGGGATCATGACCTGAGCCGAAGGCAGCTGCTTAACCAACTGAGCCACCCAGGCATCCCAATATGTGCATTCTAAGGAAATATTTTATTGGTTATTTCCTCAGAAAATTTTAACAAACAAATTTCTTTGTAAACAATCACTGGATGTGAGTAAGTCCTGTTACGCAAAGCATTACTAGTAAGGTTTGTGCCAGACATTTTAACATATAATTGTTGCTGATTTATCTTGTATAGGTTCATATTAAAGCAGTTCCAAAATGTATGCATGTCACATAGTATGTCTTTAGCTAAGATTTTAAGATTTCGCATAGACAAATCAATCTTTGAAAGTAAATATTCATATATGTATAATAAATCTGAAGGTCATTGTGATCATTGATTGCATCCAAGTTTAAGGGTCCCAGAAATGACGATAGAGTAAGTTTGTCTAATCTGGTCTACCAAAGTCTGAGGCTAAATCTGAAGGTAGTAAATGGAGATTCGGTCCAATACAGTGGGTAAAGTAAAAAACTAGTGTGTTCTTTAGGTATATGTACACATGTGTGCTCATATGAGAGCATGTCTGTGCTCATATGAGAAAGGAACTTTCCAGGGCCCTGGGAAAGCAGTGGCAAACATAGCCTGCTCAGAAATACGTGGGCATTGACTCTGTCTTCACAAACATGGAGATAAAGGTTCATGAGCTAATTCTATATCTCAGAGAAAGATTACAGATTTCTAATAAACACCAAAAAATTAGATAAGGTATTGTTAAAAGCTTACTGCTTATGAGTAAAATCTCAAAATTATGGCATCATGGATGGTCTAAAGAATACATTCATTTCCTCCACAGAGGAGGAAAGGGGGTGCATTCCTCTTTTGTGAATTTGGATCTTTGTTCCAAATTGGAATTTTGGCATACTTCTGGAACTTAAGAGAAAACCACAATCAACCAGAATTTAGCTTTTCGATCCAGCCAAGAGTTTACTTCGTTCACCCAAGTAAGCTGTGGATCCTCTATAATACCATATTCCTAATCTCTTTCAGTCTGTATTTTCTCCATAATGTCTAATTCCAACTCATCAGCTGTTGAATTACAGTGAAAGCCATTTTTAAGATTAGAGAATTAATTTTTAAAATGTATTCTCTAACTTTACAGACTCATAAAATCCATCTTTACCTCTGTATTTCATTGTTTATTCATCTAGACCAGTGGTCAGGAAAAAGATGGAGCATTCATTGCCCCTCTTATTTCCCTTTGTTCACTAGTCAAAGCAGCATAAGAGAACAACATGATCGAAGGAAGAGGGCAGATAATTGGAAAATATTATATATTATCCACCTCTTGAAAAGGTAGTGTAATATCTACAGGAAGACTCTGCTCCTAGGCTTTCATCTGTAAATCATAACTACTCTCACCCTTCCAGTTACCAGAGGGAAAATTCCTTTATTTATGTTGTTATGTTGTTTATCTTGGAAAGGAAAAGTAAGAACTTTGTAATAACACCTAAGATAATAGTCTCACAGTAATCTATGTGATCACATAGAACAGTGAGTTTTATAGTTTTAGATTCCTTAAAAGACTAGGCTACAACAACTATGGAATATTTGATGTAAGGAGTAAAAACTAGGTTATATGAAGAGCAAATAAGGTTGATGTTTAGCTTGAAAGAAAGAAACATAAACATCTGAAAGCTTGTCATTAGATGACCACAGAGACAAATTTTATACTGCAATAATGGGAAAGGAAAGAAATAATGGACAAAAGTTTTAGGATTGCAAATTGAACAACTATAAGGAATTAGCGATAACAATTAGATATTGATTGTTTTAAGGGACTAAAGATGTAAATAGAAGGGTTGTAACAGTTTTGTTGTTAGAGATGCTCTAGAGGACATTTTGGCATCAAATGGGGAGTTAGACTAATAAAGCTTTACTGACTTCTCATTTCTGATGTTCTGTAATTGTACTGATTTTTAAAGATCATAGTATTCTTTTGTTGTTGGTTGGGCTAATAGGAGTGAAGGCAATGCATAATGAAGGTAGTAAAGTAACGATTACTAGATTTGGAGTTGGAAACTTGGGGCTTGAAATTCAGTTCTATCACAGATTCTAGTAACTTGTACTTAAAAAAACTAACTTATCTGGGTCTTAGTTATTTCATTAAGAATAATGATAATTATATTCTTTACCTCACAAGGTTATTATGTGAATTAAATTACCACATATTTAACAGAGCAAACCTTCAAAGTGACCTAATATGTGCAACACAGTGTTAACAAGCAGAGACTAAAACCTGAGAAAAAGGAAGTTGGAGCCTAAACTTTCACCAGGGTTTGTGACACATAAAGGGATAGCTATAATTCAACATGGTAAATACTATAATAGAGGTGAATTATAAAGTATCTTATGAAAAAATAATGTTCGAAAAGTTGGCTTGACTTGGGAGATGAATTAGGGTGGAAAAAATGCAGAGGGCCATAAATCCCACAAAATAAACAGAATTCAGGCAGTATGCAAAGGATATACCAGAAATATTCAGCATGAGCAAGCATAGTGATGAATAAAAGTCTTCCCTTAGCTTCCTCCAAAAAAATAATAAAATGTAAACCCTACCTGGTGAACAGCAAATAGTAAAGGCTGACTTGATTACATATTTAAAAATATTTAGTCTAGTGCATGTCAGATTCCTGGTTCTGGTCATAACAAAGTAATAGACTTCAGGCTTATTCTCCTGCAATAAACTGAACAAAATATATGATACAACAGGTTCTAAGCACTATGAAACAAGCAGTTTAGAGAGGCGCCTGGGTGACTCAGTCATTAAGTGTCTGCCTTCAGCTCAGGTCATGATCCCAGGGTCCTGGGATCGAGCCCCACATCAGGCTCCCTGCCCAGTAAGAAGCCTGCATTCCCTCTCCTACTTCCCCTGCTTGTGTTTCTGCTCCTGCTGTTTATTTTTCTGTCAAATAAATAAATAAAATCTTAAAAAAAATGAACTGTTCAAAAAAAAAGGCAGTATAGAGTTATGATCCTTAAAGTGATCTCTATATTTAAAGCTGGCCTTCTATATATGTCTACTTTTCCTTTTTTAAGAATGTATTTGGTTTTTTTGTTTTTTTGTTTGTTTGTTTGTTTTGAGAGAGAGAGCACAAGCAGGGAGGAGCAAAGGGAGAGGGAGAAAGAATCTGAAGCAGATTCAGTGCTCTCTGCACTGAGAGCAGAGTCTGATGTGGGGCTTGATCTCATGACCACAAGATCATGACCTCAGCCAAAACCAAGAGTCAGATGTTTAATCAACAGAGCCATTCAGGCACCCCTATATATGTCCACTTTTAAAAGTGCAGGGAAGGAAGGAGAAACCCAAACAGATAGCAGTGATTTTTCTGGACAGAGAAACAGGATGAAGGTAAGGTGGCTAGAATTTATGAAGAAGGTCCCAGAAAGAGCTACAAGGAGAAGGAGGATCCAAAAACCTACATATGAATCTTCTTGTTTTTGACTGAGTTTTTGACTGAATACTAAATTGTGCATACAGAGTGAGATTTTACATGGCCATATTGAGAACAGTTACTGAGCACCAATTAGCTGAACAGATATTCCACTGGCTGTATAACATTGGGAGGCACTAGAGTTTCAACTAACCAAAGTGAAGAGGTCTCACTGATTATGCCCAGGTATTTGATTCAGAAAAGTAATGCCTCCAAAGTAGGGGTAATTTAGCCTCATATATTCTAAAAGCAGCCATAAAAAGCTTAAAACCAAGCATCAATGAGTCAAGCTGACGACAGTAAATTAACTGCCTGCTAAAACAAAATTCAACACAATTATATAGAAGACAAAAATCTAAACTCTCAACATAGCATGGGAAATAAAAAGTATAAAATTAAAACAATTATTTAAAATGAAAAAAAATGCAGGAAACTGTGACATAGAACAAACAAGCATGAGAACAGACCTGCAGATAACCAGATATTGTTAACAGTAAACAAGCATGGACTAGGTATTAAAACATGTCAAATATTTAAGGGAAAAGATGGAAGAGAGAGAAGATACAGAGAATACCAGCAGAGAGATAAAAATCTTTAAATCTAAAACAGAGACAGCTCAGGACACATAACATAAAAGGGAATGTTGATAAGGAATATTTCTAACTTCACATCAGAACAAATTTAAGCAAGCTGAAACTTGAAAAAATATTTTAAATACTGATAAGAAATTAAAAATCATCTAAGAATTCTATATGCAGTGAAAATAACCTCCAAAAGCAAAGGCAAAATGAACACTTTTTCAAATAAGTAAAAGTTGAGAGAATTTGTTCCCAACAGAACAGCACTAGGAGAATGTTTGAAGGAAGTCTTTTAGGCCAAAGGATAATGATACAAAGTGTAAATTCAAATCTACTAAAGACATATAGAAAGCCAGAAATGGGCAATGTGTGGATAAATTGAGAAAGGTACTTTGTTTTATAATTTATTGAAAAAAACAAATGACTAACAAAAATAATTATACATTATAGGGTTAACATATGTAGAAGTAAAAGCTATGATAAATGGGTCACCAGTGACATTAAGGGATAAATTAAACAATCACACTGGCACAGAGACAGGTCTGTATGAACATAAACCTTGTCTCCTAGGTATATCACTACCCCTAAGTTTACATCTCTACATGAGGTACCAGTGACAATCCTGGCAGGGACAGAGAATAGTGATTCTCTTACTATTGGGGAAAGTTTCAAATATTGCTTCAAGAATACAAGCACAATGAAAAATTTAAAAATACTTTCCAGGTTTCAAGGCATAAAAATGCTACAAAATTGGAGACTATTATTAAGGACCATTGTCCCTTCTTTTCAGTAATCCCTTCCCCACTCCCCATTCCCATGAAAGAGCATCTGCCACCTGAAACAATTCACATAGGACATTTGGTTAATGACTTCATAAAGTTGTATTGCATGTTATCTTACTTAGACCAATTAATTTTGAAAAGCTGAGCATATAATTCCAGTCTTTCCCAAGGTTTTATAAAACTCAGACAATAAAAGGAAATGAAAATCTTTTCAGAGATACCCATTTGAATTAATGTTATTAATCCCTCATGTCCAGTCACATAATCAGTGTGAATAAGGAGTGTTTATTAAAATATTACATGAAACAAATGTTTAGTTACATGCTAATTATAAAATGAATAAAGCTTCAAAAAATAATGAAGTTTTGACTGGGCTCTTAATAGCCAATTAGTAGCTGGTGCTAGAAGTCACTGGATGGGGAGATGGGTCACAATATCAGACATTTTCTTTAAACAACAATGGCAAGAACAAAGAATATAAGGTTTCAACAGGAAATTACATAAATTTTATTAACTTTATCTAACAGCTTTAGGTTAAAGTCCCACTTAGCAACTGTTATATCTGATGATCTCTGCCAGGGAACCTAATACATCCAAGACTTCCCCCCCAAAACTTTTTACACCTTCTTACCAAAACATGAGCAGTCATGGCTAGATAAAGAAAAGATTTTGGAGCCCTAAGACTTCTCAAGTTTATTTTATTCTCTATATTTACCTTTCTGCCCTTGGAGGTGTTGTAAAAGAACTTGAGAACACCAATAGCAGGATAAAGGAGATGCACAACCACTAGGAAATATTCCTAGTTGATATTCCTATTGAAGTTGTAGATGTTTGGCAAGTCTGCTACAGGATGTATCCTTTAAAGAAACTTGCATGTACTTCCACAACAGAGCCCCCGAATAAATATCACATAAAGTAATAATCCTGCACAATTCAAAATAATAGATCAGAACTGTCTAGTTGAGAGTTCTGGTATACAATGTTCAGTGAAAAATCAAGTTGCCTAATTTTTATAGCATGATCTTTATAAAAATGAAATAAGAGCTTCAGCAATAAATAGCATTGGTTATTCTTGGGTACACATATGTCCAGCAAGAACAAAAACATGGGCTAGGTTTATATTCACTGAATCATGGAGAGTTGCAATAGGTGAGGAGGAAAAGAAAATACCTTTTATATTATGATGCATAGCCTATATATACTGAGTTAGAGCAAGGGGTAGCATAATTGTCTACATTTCCCATTTCACACTCAGTATGATATTTACTATATTATGTATTATCAGTTTCTGTCAAAGGAATCCATTTACTTCTGATTGGCTCAATTTATTTCCTCCTGTACAGATTTTGAAAATTTCAATTCCCTTTTTTCATTGATTACCATAGTATAGTTTCTAATCCTGTAACCTGTTTATATAGGGATTTAGATAGATTTTTCTTATATTAAAGAATGTTTGTGTTCTTGGAATAACCCAATTAGGTTATGAGGTATCCTTATGTATTTCTGGATTAAAGTTGCTAATATATATTTTTTTAGTTGCTAATATTTTTAGTTAGATCACAACATCTGTTCATGAAGGATAAAGTCTCTAATAATTTTCTCTACTGACACTATCTTTATCTTTGTATGGATTTGCTATGATAAATTCCTTGTTCTAGTTCTGAAATCAGGTACCTACAATGATATCTTTATTTAAACAATCATACAGAATGAAAAACAGCAGATTATGAAAATTCCTATTTTACTTACTAGATTTGAAAGTTATGTTTCCTTATTTTTGAATGTGAATGTGAACTTTCTAAAATACTTTTATGTGGATTTCAGTTATGTTGGTGCCAAAAAGAAAGAAAAAATCTGTTATAGGAGTGTCCTCTCTTAAGTTTAAAATTAGTTGGATATAAGTCAAACATTGCTTAGCTCTGGGTCTTCAAATTATTGGTGGCAGTTTAACAAAGGTCTTTAGTTTTCTGCATTTGATTAGTAAGCTTATCATATTGAGACATCCTATTCTCCCCAAGCTCTCAAAAAAATTTTTTTCCAGAAATTTATTTGTGGAAGTCCATTCATTAATTAAAAGTCCAGGTTTTGTCTTATTTCTCAATGTTCTAAAAAAAAAGGCATATACATATTTTCAATTAACATCAAAGCAATTTCTGCCCAGATTAGCTTTGATTTAGATTTTTACATCATTCTGAGATTCTAATTTTATAGTTCATTAATTATAATAACATGGCTTAAGGATGTAAGTCCTATTATAAGACATTTGAAAAGGACTGTTTGAAATATCTGTGGTTGGTGCCAACTTAACAGACAGGTCACTTACCTAACAGAGATGAAAACTTATGTATCAAAGAAATAAGATATAAAATTATTTTTCCGAAGAAATAGCATAAAATCCTATTTGATATTATATATTAAATATAATAAGTTATACTGAATATATAAGACATACTGACTGAATACATAAAATATGAGAAAATCCTAAAAAAGTGTTTATCAATTTCAAAACCTTATCTCTGTAAGTAACATATAATGAGGACTGTTTTCTAGTATCTTAAATAGCAATGTCACCATGTTTATAAACTAGAGAAACTAGCAATTATTTTATGAGACTGACAGCAGTTCTTTAAGTTAAATTAATCACACTTCCCCTTTTTCTTATTTAGCTCATCGCATTTCTTATTATGTTTTCATCTTTCTGGATAACTGCAAGTATACATATGCATATACCTGCCAAAATTAATGCCAGACCACAATTGGTAGGTAATGTCTCTGGACAGATAATCTAAAATATGTTAATATATATAAAATATAAAAATAAAATACAAAAAAACCCTCCAAATTCAATATGACTGCTTAAATAAACATCATTAATCTAAGAAAAAAATCACTATGAAACGTTATCAAGCCAAGCAGTAATGAACAGTTTCTCCAAAAATTACAAAGGGCTCAAATGCCCCAAAGAAAGAGAATCAATTAAAAAAAAAGTAATATAACCAAAGAATTAACAAGTACTCATAAATACTATAGCGATGAAAAGTGATGAGCTATTGATACATTCAATGACATGACTCTGACCAAAAAAAGAAAGTACATACAATATGATAATGTTCATATAAAGTTTAAAATGGGCAAAATCAACCAATTAACCAATGGGCAAAGTGACAGAAATCAGAACAATACTTGAGGGGTGATGTGACTTGGTTAGAATGTGACATGAGATTTTTCAGAAGGTAATGAAATCTTCTTTATTTTGACTGGGGTGTGGGTTACATCTATGCTTTTGTCAAAAGTCTTTGAACCTAAAAACCTGTGAAAGTAAAACCCTACACATTAGTCTCAAAAAACTGTAATTTCTCATATTCTTCTTCCTTGCCTAGTATGTTTTTCATTTTTTCTTTTTTTTAATGTTTTTCATTTTTAATGACCTAGATTTTCTCTTATAATTTGCTTCAGCTTAGCCCAGAGTGAATTTTTAAGAAAAGGTAGAATATAAATGTCAGTGAGGTAATGGCCAAAAAGCAGAAAACAAATTATCACCTGATTAGCATTTGTAGTATGCACAATAGTCCCTTAAAAATGTCCACATCCTAATTCCTGGAATCTGGAAACCTGGCAAAAGCTGTAATCAAGGTTAGCTGTAATTAAGGCTACCTGAAGATAGGGATAGTACCCTCAATTATCCAGGTGGGCCCAATCTAATCACATAATTAAAAGCAGAGAACTTCCTCCAACTGAAGTGAAAGAGGTGGCAGAAGGAGAAACTGGAGATTCCGAGTGAGAAGGATTCCATGTGCCATGGCTGATTTTGAGAAGTCAGAGTTCACATGGAACGACAGGAGTTGGGCCTCTTTGAAGGTAAAGGCAGCCTCCTGCAGATGACAGCAAGGAACCAGTGATTTGCCAATTGCACGAGAGGTAACCTAAAACACAAACCCTACAAACAACCTCAATTAACTTAAAACCAGACTCTTTCCCAAAACCTCCCAATAAAAGTCCCACTGGCTGCACCTTGATTTGGACCTTGTAAGACTTCTGTCCTAGGGAATTGTGAAGTGAAAATTTATGTTGTGTAAACCATTGAATTTGTTGGATTTGTTACAATGGCAATAGAAAACTAAGAGGGTATTTCAGAATGAGATTAGAACACAAAAGGATCATGATTTTTCAGGAAGGTAAAAAACCATTTCAGGAATCTTGTGAAAACATGCAAGATATGGGTGAAAAGATGACACCAATAACATCTTCTATACTTATAATTAATTTGTATCAAATTCTGCTACACTACTTCTATTAGTCCATCCCTCTTCTTTTTGTTTTCCAAGAGCTTCTCACTGGTTGTATTAAAATCCTCTCCAGGTGTAAATTTTATTTTCAGTAAAACCTTGAGAATGTGAGTATACTTAGCATTTTAATTTCATTTATATGTAGGATTTTTTTTTGGTCTAAGTCCTTCTTTTGATTACACTCATAATATGGGATGATTATTCCTGTAATATGGAAAACACAGATATTTTAATTGGAAACCAAACTAAAATCTCCAGATATGGCCTCAGGGTCTGTTTGGCAACCTCAAATTAATATGGGAGAATCTGTGTTACAAACTGGCATCAGTTTCAGATGCCTTTCAGATTCCTCCCTTATTACTCTCCCCCCCCTTCCCAGAAAATCATTACAACTAGTTAAAAATAGGGCTTTCCCATTTTTCACACCTGTCACCATTTTCAGAAAAGCTTTTATTAGCCATTGTCATCAAATGTCATTCCCCACATACAATGTCTTTTCTTGCCTATGAAGGAAATTTTCTAATGCTAGAGAGAAATGAAAGATTAGAAATCTAATCATATACAATCTTGTTTACTATAGTCACCAAAGAGGTAACTTTCCACCACTACTTGAGGGTAATATATTGTTTTTTGTTTTTTAAAACCCAATCTGATCTCAAAATCTCTCAGTAAATGAGAAATACAAATCTAACTGAAAAAGAAACTGTTCCTTGAGTCATTATTCAAGAAACACTAATTTAAACAAGATATCTTCAAATTCTTTAACAGAGAAATATTTTTTTTTGTTGTTAAAGTATTAAACAGTGGCTTACTCTCTCCATGATCACAACAAACCCCAATGGACAAGTCTGCTATTTATCATTTCTTAAAAGGGTAAATAAAAATTATAGGAGGATGCCTGAATTTATTGGTTTTAATAATGTGTTTGTTCTAAACTGATGTAATTTAAACACGATCAGTTGAAAAGATATATTTTATAGTATTGACTTGCCTATTCACCTAAGAATATTCGTATTCTATTGCAAATAAGCCTAATACAGAGAAAACCGTAAACTCTCTGATGTTACGGTGTTTTTATTGTAAAGCAAAGATTCTAACACATTTGCCCTTAAGTTTTAATTCTTTTTCTCTAAAGATTTTATTTATTTGTTGTAGAACATGCACGCAAGTGCACGCACGTACACACACACACACTCAGGAGCGACCAGGGGTGGGGTGGGGTTTGGGTAGGGTGGTATAGGAAGAAAGGGAGGGACAAGCTGACTACGCTGACCATGGAGAGAGAGGCAGGGCTGGATCATCTCAACCAGAGATCACAACCCCAGCAGAAAAGGAATCAGATGCTCAATTCACTGAGCCACCAGGGAACCCCTAAATCTTAACTCTTAATTCAGATATCATTAATTGCTTTCTGTTAGTAATTCCTTTCCAGATAGTTGCTTTTTTTTTTTTAATCAAACTTAAACAATGAGCAGTAAACTGTGTCATTTTTATAAGGCTGAGTTCCCTTTTCAGATATTGGAGAAGCAGTGTCAAATTTTATCTTCTGATATTAATTACCGTAATCGTTTGAAAAATCAGTTTTGTTCATTAAAATTTTAAACAAATGCTTGTGATTTGAAAACAATTGAAAAACTGAGGCTTATATTTTGTTCCACAAATATTAGGAAGTGGTTTGCTCAAGTTCATTTTAGATGAATTTACAGATGCTTCTATTATTTTATATAAGTAACTTTTTATAGCCCCTATGGAGTGAGAACAGGTTTAGAATAAAATCAAAAAGGTTTTTTTCTCATTTTTCTTTCCAACAACTAAAAAACACATTGAGACTTTAGATTCAGCAATATGAATTTTTGAAATCATAAGCACCATCATAACAATTAAACTGAATACCGAGGTTTATATCAGGAATCAGAGTTTAATAATCCTTTGATTACTCCTTCCTCCTATGCTAAGGAACCAACAAACTTCTTCCTTTCATTATGCTTAAAAACTGTTTTGAAACATAATTGGGCAAACTTCAAATGAAGAAACTCTATCACTGACTTCTATGTAACAAATGTGATTATATCAATAAAAGACACATGTGGAAGCACTCAAAAAACACCTTTTTAGTTTACAAAACTGAATAATATACTATATGTACCATATAGTATATTTTACAAATTACAAAACTGAATAATATACTATATGTACCATATATAGTACATATAGTATATTAGCTCATTAGTATCAAGTTGAGGAAAAATGGGAAGCAGAAGAGTAGAAAAGAAAAATCTTCTTTTATTAGGTACAGGCTATAGACTAGACATGTGATGAGATTTTTTCTATATGGTATTTACTCACACGAACTTTATATACTGAAAATTATCCCCATTTTACAGGCAAGAAAATTGAGACTCAGACAAGTACAGTAATTCATCAAATGTCTGATAAGTGGAATTTCTACCCTTATCTGACAAATTACGATGCCCACTATCTGACTTTCTGGAAAAGGAACAAAATGTAGAAAAGAAAGAGAAAAAAAAATAGTGAAGCAAACAATCTCCAAACTCTGTAATGTAGTCAGGAGCATACAGCTACCTTTCCAGAACTAACAACAAAAATGTAGCCCTCTGCAAATATCTTTTTTTTTTTTAAAGATCTTATTTATTTGACAGACAGAGATCATAAGTAGGCAGAGAGGCAGGCAGAGATAGAGAGAGGGGGAAGCAGGCTCCCTGCCAAGCAGAGAGCCGGAAGCGGGGATTCGAACCCAGGACCCCAAGATCGTGACCTGAGCCGAAGGCAGAGGCTTTAACCCATTAAGCTGCCCAGCCATCCCTGCACATATCTCTTACCAGTTCTTTGGAGTAAGCTATAAAAAAATGAAGAATGACAAAGTCTCATCTGCCTATTAATTGCTAAGTGGATATAAATGTGAAATTACTAGGTTGTGTGCAAGCCCTCATCTAGGGTGAAGCAGGTGAGATCCCTTCTTCAGGAACAAAACTTAAATGGTACCAAAAAACTCAGTAATCAAGGTAGATAGTATCTTGATGCAATATTTCACTAAATCGAAGTTAATGCAAAAAAAATTCATGATGAGCAACATAACACTTTAAATAGAGAAAATTGATATTACAGATTTTTCCTTTTGTTTCAGGTTCCCATATGATTTGTCAAGGTACTGTTACTGATCCTGTCAGTCACCTAAGACTATCTGCTAGAGATAAAAAATGCTGAGTGAAAGCATATATGATTATAAATTTCACATAATCATATTTAATGACCATGTTATGTTTTTACGTTCTAGCAAACTTGAAATAATAATGAATGTCTTAGATAATCCTGTATCATAATCACTAATGGTGAGGCAGGAGTTTTGTTTTTTTAAGATTTTATTTATTTGACAGAGAGAGTGATCACAAGTAGGCAGAGAGGCAGGCAGAGAGAGAGGGAGAAGCAGGCTCCCTGCTGAGCAGAGAGCCCGATGCGGGGCTCAATCCCAGGACCCTGAGATCATGACCTGAGCCAAAGGCAGAGGTTTAACCCACTGAGCCACCCAGGTGCCCCAAGGCAGGAGTTCTTTTAAGGTTGCCCTTGCTTGTGCAGGTAAATCTGGTTGTAATTCTTAATGACATGACTAGATAAATATAACCTGCTTATTTTTCCTCACAAAGCTATTTGTTATCTGAAAACTCTCCATTGACATATTCTCGTAACATTATACAAGGACTAGAACCAAAACTTGTAGAACGTCATGAAAGAAAATCCTGGTGACAGCACTGGAACACTGTTGATGCAAAATGATTTATTGCCAATGCTCATGACCGTAAGGTAAGTGATGATGAGTGGATAAAGAGAAATACAGATGACTCAGTGTTAAGAAGTAACAACTTTTAGATTGTTTATTCAAGAGAAATTTTAAAATTTATCTTTTTATTTTTTTATTTAAGTTCAATAAGTCAACATATAGTACATTATTAGTTTTTGATGTAGTGTTCAATATTCATTAGTTGTATATAGTATGCACAGTAGTTGATATATAATTTAAAAATCTATGTTTAGGGGCACCTGGGTGGCTCAGTGGGTTAAGCCTCTGCCTCCAGCATGGGTCATGATCTCAGGGTCCTGGGATTGAGCCTTGCATTGGGCTCTTTGCTCAACAGGGAGACTGCTTCCCCCTCTCTCTCTACCAGCCTCTCTGCCTACTTGCAATGTCTCTCTCTCTCTCTCTCTCTCTCTCTCTCTCTGTGTCAAATAAATAAATAAACAAATCTTTTTTAAAATCTATGTTTAAGGAAGTTTAAAGAATATAAAACAAAAATC
Source organism: Mellivora capensis (assembly GCA_004024625.1). Lineage (NCBI taxonomy): Eukaryota > Metazoa > Chordata > Mammalia > Carnivora > Mustelidae > Mellivora > Mellivora capensis. The sequence continues at coordinate 25,744 of PISX010025205.1, forward strand.
CAATGTGATAAGCTTTGTATCATAGCTAATTACCAGTATTGCAGTCTTTGTTCTTAGTACATAAAATAATAGTCTGTCTTATAACTAAAAACATCTTAAATTCAATAAAATACGGTATTGCCAAAATGCACTACAAATAAAATTTTTCTGTTAGTATTATGCAGGTTATTTTCTCCTAATCTATATTGTATCATTAACTTTGTTTTTATGGCTCTTGCAGTTCAAAGTAAGTTTTTCTTAATGCATTTTTTGACATTTTTTTCAAGTTTATATTGGAAAAGTGAAATTAAAACTTCTGATGATAAAAACATTTTTCCTCAAATCACATAAAACTAAAAAATTCAAATCCTCCTCCAAATATAAACAGTAGAATAGTAAGTGTTGAGATTAATTTTCCCTAATCTAAGTGTACCATGGTTTATTTTGTTACCTATTGAAGGACACTGGTTGCTTGTCAGTTTTCAAAGATAAAAATTAATGTAAGAAATATTTTTGGATCTTAGGTAAAAATAAGTTTTCTTACTGTTTCTAATACATATTCAGGCAGTTATCTTTAGTTTGGATGTATAAATATATTCTCTGAAAATAATTTTGTTCCTTATTTTTTTTTATTTCTTTTCAGTGTAACAGAGTTCATAGTTTTACACCACACCCAGTGCTCCATGCAATGCGTGCCCTCCACAATACCCCCCACCTGGCTCCCCCAACCTCCCACCCCCCGCCCCTTCAAAACCCTCAGGTTGTTTTTCAGAGTCCATAGTCTCTCATGGTTCATCTCCCCCCCAATTTCCCTCAAC
>PISX010025206.1:0-26530 GCA_004024625.1 Mellivora capensis
TATGGAAAGAACCCAGATGCCCTTCCACGGAGGAATGGATAAGGAAGATGTGGTCCATATACACTATGGAGTATTATGCCTCCATCAAAAAGGATGAATACCCAACTTTTGTAGCAACATGGACAGGACTGGAAGAGATTATGCTGAGTGAAATAAGTCAAGCAGAGAGAGTCAATTATCATATGGTTTCACTTATTTGTGGAGCATAACAAATAACATGGAGGACATGGGGAGATGGAGAGAAGGGAGTTGAAGGAAATTGGAGGGGGAGTTGAACCATGAGAGGCTATGGACTCTGAAAAACAACCTGAGGGTTTTGAAGGGGCTGGGGATGGGAGGTTGGGGGAGCCAGGTGGAGGCAATTATGGAGGGCACGTATTGCATGGAGCACTGGGTGTGGTGCAAAAACTATGAATTCTGTTACACTGAAAAGAAATTTAAAAAAATGGGCAGACATGAACAGACACTTCTCCAAAGAAGATGTATAAATGGCTAATAGACATGAACAAATGTTCATCATCATTAGCGATCAGGGAAATTCCAATCAAAACCACCTTGAGATACTACCTTACACCATTTTGAATGGCCAAAATTAGTAAGACAAGAAACAATAGGTGTTGAAGAGGATGTGAAGAACGGGTAACCCTCTTATACTCTTGGTTGGAATGCACGTTGGTACAGCCACTTTGGAAAACAATGTGAGGATTCCTTAGGAAATTAAAAACAGAGGTACCCTATATTCCTGCAATTGCATTACCGGGTATTTACCTCAAAGATATAGACATAGTGAAAAGAAGTACCATATATACCCCAATATTCATAGCAGCAATGACCACAATTGCCAAACTGTGGAAAGAGGCAAGCTGCCCTTCAACAGATGAAAGATGAATAGATAAAGAAGATATGGTCTATATATACAATGGAATATAATGCCTTCATCAGAAAGGATGAATACCCAACTTTTGTATCAACTTGGATGGGACTGGAGGAAATTGTGCTGAGGGAAATAAGTCAAGAAAAGAAAGTTAATTATATGGTTTCACTTACTTGTGGAGCGTAAGGAATAACATGGAGGACATTAGGAGAAAGAAAGGAAAAGTGAAATGGGGGAAATTGGAGGGGGAGACAAACCATGAGAGACAGTGTATTCTGAAAAACAAACAGGGTTTTGGAAGGGAGAGTTTTGGGGTGATGGGTGGGCCTGGTGGTGGGTATTAAGGAGGGCACATATTGCATGGAGCACTGGGTGTGATGCATAAACAGTGAATATTGGAACACTGAAAAAATAAAATAAAATTACAAAAAATAATAATAGTAATTTTTAAATGGAAAAAAAATATTGAATAGATCCTCCATGAAAAGAATTATCCATTGCAAAAAATCACATGAAAGTAGGTTCAAACTCAATCATTTGGGAAGACAATTTAAAACCATAAATTGATACCACTACACACCCTCTAGAATGTCTAAAATCCTAGTCACCATAAAAAGGGGTTGGCAAGGAGTAGAGGAGTATATACACTGCTGGTGAGAAAGTGAAGTGGTACAATTTCTTTAAGGGAAGAAAACAGTAACATCTTAAAATGTTAAACACACAGCTGCCATATATCCAGGGCATTCTGCTCTAGGTACTTACCCCAGAGAATTTAAATGTGCAACCATGAAAGACCTGAAATAAAAGTCCCTAGCCAGTTAATTCAAAATTATCCAAAACTCGAAATGACCCAAATGCTTGCCAATATATGAAGTGATAAATAAAATATTGTATTGTATATGATGGAGTACTGCTCACCAATAAGAAGGAATGATTCATTGAACAAGCAGTCCCAGGAACCAATCTCAAAATAGTCATTTAATTTAAAATGATAGACATAAAGGAGAGTGCATATTGTATTATCTATATAAAATTTAGAAAATCAAACTTATCTAAAGTGACAAAATTGCCTGAAAATGGAGAGTAGGCTAAGGAGAGATTACCATTTGACGGAAAGACATTTGAGGATAATAGATATGATATTCATTATCACGAATATGGTAATGGCTTCACAGGTATATACATATCGAACCTATCAAATTACACATTTACATGTGTGCCATTTATCATATACCTACCTCAATAAAGTTGTTTAAAAATTTTGTCTAAAAGAGATTTTGGCCCACATTACTTATTCATGGTAGTGACAAAAATCTACCCAGTAGAAGACTTGGCAAGGAAATGTTTGACAAGGAAATTCTAGTCATGTCCTGCCTTAGCCTGTGATTGCTTCTATCCTTTTAGCCTGCCTCCTAATTATGAAGCAGAGATAGCAATATAGCACTAAGAAACCAGATGTTCACGTTTTCTTCCTATTAACCAGTTCTCTTGCTTTAGTAAAACTTAATTTAGTGTTTTTATCTTCTACATTAAGAAAGATCTATTAAGTTTTTTTTTATTATAAACATATTTTTATCCCCAGGGGTAAAAATATGTTTATAATAAAAAAAAACTTAATAGATCTTTCTTAATGTAGAAGATAAAAACACTAAATCTAATACTCTGATTTGTCTTCTCATATCAATCAGTTTACTAGCTAATGTTTATAAGAGTACCTGTGTTCGTTGTCCTCAAAAGTTCTTATCAGGATCTTTCATTACTTTTCTACTAAATATCCTATAGAACTTAAATAACAGTCTCTGTGTTATACTTCTGCACCTTATAGTCTGATGGTAGTGTATTTTTTTTTACTACTATCAAACATTATCATTAAAATAACATTGATTTAAATGATCTCTTGGTCACCCTACTAGCTATATTAACCACTGTAATTCACAGAGTATAGGATGAACTCTGGGTCTAAGACTTTAAAATTCTCCCAAAGGATGTAAAGAAAATAAGCATTTTTCCAGTAGGTTAAATTTGTTGTAAAAAGTCCCCACAAAATGACTTAATACTTTAGCACAGATTTTTAAACACATTTTAAGCAATTAAATTTTGCTTTTATAGTCTGTGATATATACAATGCATGATATATCAGTAATCACTAAAACATGTGAAATCAGGGAATCAACTCCGTGATGTTATTTTTGGGTTTTATTTTGTTGCTTTTAAGTCACTTACCTACTTGGTTAAGATATTAGTCTGATGTTTTTTAGGGTCTCACCACAAATGCTTAATGAATTGTTTGCCATTTTCTCATCAGAAAACACAGCAAAATATGAGCTAGTTTATACCACCAGCTGGACTAGTGCTGGTGATGGTAAATTATCACTATCAGTTGCAGCTCATATGCTAATGCTGTAGCTTTGCTGAAGCAACATAGCCTGCATATGTGATATGTTGTTATTAATCTATAAAATTTATTCTTTTTCTTACTCAACAACAAGGAGAATCAGAAGAAATCTGTGGCCACAGACTGAGAAGCCTATATTAATTGCCTCGTTCTGTCTAACAATAAAGTCTCATGACATAGACCATGTAAAAGGCCACTGAATATCTCATTGGTTCATTGCATTAATGGCAACATGCAAACTGGAATGTAATGAGTATTTAATATGTTTTGGTAAGACTCATGTTGTCTCATCCTTGGGGAAAAAACCCTACATGAGGCTACTTTAGTAAGGTTTTAGGGATCCCCTGTTCCTGCCTGCCAAGATATTATCTTTGTATTAGTTATTTATTGCTATGAATAGATTACTTGGTGGCATAAAACAAATATCTCAGGGCCTTTGTGAGTCAGTGATCTGAAAGTGGCTCACTATTCAAGTTCAGGGCATCCTTCAAGGTTGCACTCAATTAGCTGGGGCTTCAGTCATCTCAAGGCCAATCAGGGTAGGACTTACTCACAGGCACACTTGTTTGGCTGTTACATGGGGCATCTATTCTTTACTACATGGACCTCTCTGTGAGCTTCCATCATTATGTGGCAGGGTCTGGCTTCCTTCTCCCTAAGATTGTCAAAATTAAGTGTCATGTTTTGAGGAGAGGAGTACCAAAATTTTTGTGGAGATATTTTTTAAACCAGCACACCCTCCAAGGTGTTGCAATTCATACCTCAACCATTTAGAAAGAACCATAGCCTTGTGGAGATCCCCCTTTGAATTTAGAGGTAGCATCTTCTGTACTTGAGAATACTTCTCTAACCATTTATTGGATGATATGCAAGTTGCCAATGTTGAGTGGTGCTTTAAAAAGAAAAGTTTCCGCAGCAGGTCCAGTTTGCTGTGAAGTCATCTGTGTGACTTGGGCCACATGGTACAGCCAGCTCCCTAGTTCTTAAGGTTGTCTGTGGAAAAAGCCCTCATGAAGCCTCTGGTAAGTGTCCACAGTCTAGCTTCCTGAATAAGACCATGCTTTCTATATCAGAGACCAACTACTGTTTGAAAAGAAGCTCCTGGCAAGCTAGCACAGCCTGAGAGACACAAAGCATCTACACAGAGCATGCTGAGGGACCATGAGGATAGCACTGCCCAGTACTGGTACTATCAAACACACTAGTGCATATTATCAGGCAGCACAGTACCCATTAATTGTAATATAGACATGGAATTCCAAGAGCGGGTTCAAAGTATCTGGAAGGAGCCCTAAACTTCAGGAACAGGTGGCTCAGGCCTCCATGTCACTGGTCTTTGTTCCCTCTGTGACTTTTTTTTAGCTCATGACTCCAGCCTCATGAGGGGTTTCTAATAACCAGATAAAAAGAGAAGTAATCACCCAGCTGTGGTTCACAGGGTCAGCTTGGTGGGTTTGTGCAAGCTAAGGAGAGATTGCTACACTCCAGTATTACTTAGGAGAGGTTCTGAGGCAGTAACGATTGAGAGTCCTTTGATGGCTAAGGACCAGGGCAACCACCAGGCCATCTATTTTATGTGGAGACCTGGGATTGTCCAAGGTACAGATACATAGGCAGTGGTGAATATTTGACCAGGCAAAATATGTGGCTAGACCTATAGGCTGACACAAAGTGTAAAATTTATGTTGTATGTTAATTTCTTCCAAAGAACATTCACCGCAGGACAGTCACTGAACAACTAAGATGTCAGGATGAATTAGCTGGCTGAAGACAGCTGGCCTTTGTCCTAGGACACCACCTGGTTTCAAATGGGTTTACAGACACAACTGCACTGGTAGCAAGGGTGTAACTATGCTGGCCCCATACCAGGGCTTCCCTCTCATTAAGACTCACACTGTCACTACCTTTGCTCAAGTTTGCCAGGTCATCAAGAAAGACCAGTTGTGACCTACCTTCAATGATACCATCCTTTTAGAGGACCAACTGGTAATTTCGTAATAAGTTGATTCCATGTATCTACTTCCATGCTGAGAATGGCAAGGCCATAACAGAGTCAGGAAGTTTCACTCTCTGATATTACAACACGGCATCCCTTGGTATTCCCAGGCCCAGTAATTAAGCAAGTATAGCACCCCCAGCCTGAGAAGTGCATGCTAATCAAAGTCTCTGACCCCTTGGTGATGAGTCCAGATCACCATGGAAAAAATTAATGACAAGAGAAGTGTTTGCAGAGAGGAAGCAGAATGTGCAATGGGCAGTGGCAGGAGATGATACATATCAGCCATAGTCTTAATACTAAGTGTAGTTGTGGAAGCTTTCCTTTGTTCTACCAGCTTTTGTGACCAGAAGTTCCACTTGTTCACTTGTATAAAGTGAACTTGATACAAACAGGAAGAGGATCTGAGAGAATTGAGAGGAACACAATAGATGCTGCTAGTGTCTCATCCAGATTTCTCTTATGTATGAGTTACCCAGAGGCTGCAATTGCTGAAGGTAATGGCTATGCTAGATGCTTTCTTCAGAGAATTACCTATTTCTGAGAAGTGCCTACTCATCCTGGTAAACCTGGGAGTTTATGCTAGAGCCCTCTTATTCAATATGCACACCCTAGTCCCACAGCTAATTGGAATCATGGAATGATAACTGACCAACTTTCCCAATATGAAATTTTCTACATCACAAATGCTCACAACATCCTCATCCCAACTCCTCACACTTGGATTAGGCCAGGGCTATATTTTTGCCAAGAACACATCCTTGCTTGGCCCATTATTCTTGTCCATTCTGTTTCTCTCACTCCATTTAAAATACCCTTAACACGTCCCACTTCTGGAGAACTCCACGAAAATATTGGCCTTCAGGAATATTTAGTTTTCTTTTTACTTCCTTAAGATTGTCCCATAGAATATATTAATTTGTCACAGATGATGTTTTCAGGAGTGTGGGTCCAGTTTGGGAGGGCAAAAGTCTAAATTATGTGCCAATAAATTCACCTTAGGCTGAATCTATGTTTGTGGAAAAGTATTTGATATTGAACTGGATAATGTTAAACATTTAACTACAGAGGTTACTTGATTTTTGTAAAATTTATTTTTGTAAAGATTACTTTATTTTTTAAAGATTTTATTTATTTATTTGATAGAGATCACAAGTAGGTAGAGAGGCAGGCAGAGAGAGAGGGGGAAACAGGTTCCCCACTGATCAGAGAGCCCGATGCCAGGCTTGATCCCAGGACCCTGAGATCATGACCTGTGCTGAAAGCAGAGGTACTGAAACCCACTGAGCCACCCAGGTGTCCCTAAAGATTCCTTTATAATACTTTATATACTCCAGTTTTTACATTATTTATTTTGCACATTTTTTTCTTTTTATGACTTAATACTTTTTGAATTATTTCTTTTGTACATTTTTTTTTCTTTTTCTGGCCTTTCCTAACTATGCATGTCATTCAAGACCTAAAGGCCATCCTCCTTACAAAATCATTTGTGAACTCTCAAGTGGGACTTTTTTTCTCTTCTTGCTGTGAGCTATCTTGACATTTTATATGCAACCAGTTCTAACTCCATCCACTTCTCTTATATAGTTTAGACATTGAAATAAATAACCTTCCTTTGGCTATCAGGCTATATGCCATTGGAGAGCAAGATCACTCACTGCAGTTTTGCTGGAATCCCTCCCAGAATCTAACCAAAGTGCCTTCAATCATAAGGTCTTGGGGCATGATAAAGGCAGGTGGAATTCACATGCTGACAGTGTGTTATTAAAAATGCAGTCACCTTTAAAAACTACATAAAGTACCAGATGATTTTGTGAACTTACTTGATTATAAGCAGTCAGATGTGATTGCCTGTGCCAAGGGGTAGGGAGCCTAAAGAAAAAGAAAAGGGGAAAAAAAAGAACTACCCAGACATTTGCTGTATATCAAAGGCTTTCACAGACAGAGCACTTAATTTTCATAACACTTTTTTTTGCATAACACTCTTAATAGACAAGAATTATTTATTCCATTTTACAAAGCTGGAAATTTAATTCAGAACTACAAAGTAACTGGATGTGGTTACCTAGTGGCTAAGCCAAAATTGAAGAGAAGGAGTGATTTGAAACAGAGCTCTTTTCATTAAAACTTTCCATTAAAACTGTTGAGATCCAAATAACCTGAAATTCTACACTTTAACCACTATTAAATTTAACTTTTATTTCTAAAGATAAGATTCCTCAATAAAAGCATTGTTTATGCATTTATATAAACATTGAGCACTGGTAATGCCCAAGTTTTCCCAGAATTGGGAAAGAGACTAAGAAATATATAAATAGTAGATCTTATATCAAAATCCCTCTTCTCAAATGTCAATGTCTTCTGCACTAAAAAAGGAAAGCTTCTGTCTAGGAATGTAAGGATAGCAATACTGTGATCCCATTACATGAGATCCAACTTCTGTGTAAAAATATGTTATTTCCAAGTTTAGCTGACTTGTAGGTACCACAGTATTCAAACTTATAAGGTTTCAAATGTGAAAGCCATGACTTAAGTACTGTATTTAGTAGTGTCTTGTTCAGTGTTACTTCATCAAATCTTGGTTTATTCACCAGAAAAATGAACATCCCAATAAACTTGTTATGGGTCTTGAGAGAGATGCATATAAAATAGTTAAGGAAACCCCTGGCAGATATGTGTTTGATAAACAGTCATGTGACAAGATAATTAGTATCTCAATAAAAGTCTAATTTTTAATGATATAGAAATATCAGAAAGAATGAAAAATGAATATTATGCCCCCTTTATGTCTCCTATGTCTCTCTCCCTACCACAGTGTGAGATTTTAGGATTTTAGTATAATATGCTTTTGAGATGTGGACTCTAGAACTTGCTTTCCATAACCCCCATCAAAGTAAAGAATTCTTGTTTTCAGTATAAGCTGAGTTGTCCTAGAGCAAGAAGTTTAGAATTAGAGAATAAAGAGGAAGAAGGGACATGTAGCTTAATTGAGGAAATTTCTCCCAACTTTGGGAAGGTGACAGAGGCCAAAATTTGTCAACAGAGTCAACTTACCACATATTTTTGGGATACATATATGACACAAGAACCTCAAAAGGGAGCTTCTGTGGATTTAATTAAAAATTCCCAGCCCAAAAACTGGGTCTCTGGCTTAGAAAAGATCCTCTGCCCAAAGTTGGCATAAGAGCCATGGGGCACCACCTCCAAGAGTCTAACATCAGTAGTGACCATCTTTGGACAAAAGTTTCAAATGTTATAGAGGAGAAGGTCCTCTGGAGCTTAAGACAACCATAGATAATGGATCTGGGAGAAGACTACATTACAAATTAGTGTATGTAAAGAACTCCCTACCAAATAAGCAGGATAGGAGAGTTCAGTGCATATAGTGTTTGAGAAAAGAATAAAAGATAAGTGACTTTGTTAATTCTCACAATGTGAACTAAAACTTATGCAAGCTAGAGTAGTTCTTGTCTCTTGTTTTCCACCACTACCCTTCAGGCACTCTGTGAACTCATGCAATCTCAATTACAAGAATAAGATTCATTCCTGTTAAATTGTATACAACTCTTTGAAGAAGCTATTTTATTTTTCTATGCAAATTGTGTTTTAATGTTTTGAAAATGATAAAAAGAAACAAATCAACTCTTTTTAGATGGTCCTTGCAAATATATGAATTGGCAAATTCTTGTAGTGTTTAACAAAGAAACTAAGAATTTACAAATAAATTAGACATTTTGGGATGGAAAAGGGAAGTTAAAAGAAAGCATAAAGATGTGTTGCCAGGGAAACTCCTGATCAGAAGAAAATGATGGGGGGTAATCACATGCACATTGCTCGAGTACACATGAAGAGAGTTTAATAGCTTTCTCAGCACCAAAGACAAACTGGAAAGAGTTCAGTGCAGCAAATATGTATGGAGTATTTACCATGTACTCATCATTTACACAAAGCAATGGAGATCCAAGAATAAACAATACAAGCACCCTCTTTACGAAATGGACATCAACTGGAATAGAGACAAGGAAAACATAATAATTTCAATTAAAAATGTGCATAGAATAGCACATAAAAAGTATACTCGGATCCCAGAGAGTAAGATTGATAGTTTAAGGATGACTATTAGCCATGGAGTGCATATATATGAGTAGGAAGGGAGGGAAAGAGATGGAGGAAGAATGTGGCAAGAATGTGAGACAAAGGCAAGTCTTAGGCAAAGGTCAAGAACAAAAGCAACAACATGATGTGAACAGGGGCATAACAACAGGTAGAACATGAGATGGGAATAAGCCTTAGCAAGTAAGACTTAAAAATTATAAAAATTACTTATGTTTATGACTGATAACACTTTGCCTGGCACCATCCTACTCTATTACTTTAACTTACTAAACCAACACATTTAACCCAGTGAAGTGGTTACTGGTTTTCCCATGTTTATTTTTTTAAAGATTTTATTTATTTGTTTTGACAGACAGAAATCACAAGTAGGCAGAGAGGCAGGCAGAGAGGGGGCGGGGAGTAGACTCTTTGCTGAAGAGAGAGCCCAATCCAGAGCTCGATCCCAGGACCCTGAGACCATGACCTGAGCTGAAGGCAGAGGCTTAACCCACTGAGCCACCCAGGTGTCCCTTTCCCATGTTTAAAGTGATAGAATAGTGTATCATTCATTTGAGAGAGTAATGGGATACTACTTAATGATTATGCTAAAATAATAGGCACATATCATGATTTTGAGGAAAACTATAGTAAACAGTCACCATTTTTATAGATTAAAAAAACAAGGTAGAAAAAAACCTTGTTACTCATCCAAGGTCTCACAACTTCTAAGTGTTGGAGACTTTAGGAAGGTGGGATCAAGTGCAAGGCATCTGGGAGGACAGGTGAGACCTAGATAATCAGGATGAAGAATAGGAGATGGAATACTTGGGGAATAAAATTGGAAAGACTGGTGACTGCTTGCATGCTGCAGGTGAAGGAGAACCTGGGTGATGACCAGAATTCTGGCTGAGGCATATGTGCAGATGGTGATGCCACTTATACTACTCATGGAGCTTTAGGAGAAAGAACAGCTCTGGATGTGAAATGATAAGTACCAGCCAGCTTTGGATAAGATGACACATCTAAGGTGTATAAAAGCAAAAAAATGTTCAGCAGGACTTGTGTATATATATTTTAAATTCAGTGGAGAGAGAAGAAAGAGAAAGAGATGGAAAAACACTATAAGTACATTGGAGTTGGTTTAAAAAAATGAATATGGAAGGGTATAGCAATGAATGAGTTAAAATGCTGACAAAAACTCTAATCCTTATGTGCAAAATACAGGGTTTGAAAACCCCCAAGGCACTTATTTTTCACTGTAACACCTCACTCAACTGGTAATTGCTTTGGATATACATTTTTAAAACTATATGTTTATTTTACATAAACTGCCATATGGTTCTATAAATGTGTCTGCTTGTTCTATATGTTCTAATAACTTGCTAATAATGTTAGAGAGAGAAGACATGTTTTCATATTCAGCCTCAGTACTGAAGTGCAGAATACATCTGTCCTGCACACAGCAGGTCACCAACTGTGTTATAAGAATCCTATAAAATATTTCACAGAGGAATCAGCAGGTAATAATCAGGTAAAAATACATATTTCTATGATATCTTCCTTACCTCATTATAGAATCATACATGGTTAAATATACAAACATACATACACAGTAGAAACAAGCTACAATTTAGTTTAGCTTAGATTTGTAGAGCATGAGCTATTGGTTTTGGCCAATTGTGCGTGAAATACCTTTTGTTTGGCTCTTAGTCAAAGAACCAAATTAGAACTGGTAAAAATTTCCAAAACATTACTATTCTTTATATTCTCAATGTTTCTCTTCCTTTTATTTTTTCTAACTTGTAATAAGCAATATATTTCCATTTTAAGAGGATTGTATGATATGTTTCTACTAATTTTCTCTTTCTTTCTTTCTTCCTTTTTTTAATTCTTAATAGCCTGTTGGGTGTAATGACAGTCATGAAAATAATTCTGGGTAGTTCATCTTTCCTTAAAAAATATTAATTTCTATAAATATTTGTTCAAACCTGCTACGTATTGACAATGAGATAAGGAGCTAAGTACAGGGTGCCTGGGTGTCTCAGTGGATTAAGCCTCTGCCTTTGGCTCAGGTCATGATCTCAGGGTCCTGGGATTGAGTCCTGCATCAGTCTCTCTGCTCAGCAGGGAACCTGCTTCCCCCTCTCTCTCTTTGCCTGCCTCTCTGCCTACTTGTGATCTCTGTCTGTCAAATAAATAAATAAAATCTTTAAAAAAAGGAGCTAAGTACAAAATTTGTGAAGAAAAATAGACATGATCCTTACTTAAATGGAGATTATAATTTAGTAATTAAATGATCACAATGAGTGTAAAATAATAATAATTTCTCAGAAGAAAAGCAACATGATTTTATGAAAGCATTTGAACTACAAGATCAGAAAAGTATTTTCAGGGAAGTAATAAGCTGAGACATAAAAGATATGTAGGACTAGGCAAAGGGGAAGGAAAGAATGTTCAAGGAAAGAAACACATCTCCATTTCAAAGAGCTATGGGAAGACAGAACATGACATGGTCCTGGAATGGAAATTGCTTCTATGTGCCATTATCATGGATAGCAATAGTGACCATTGGTTCAGGGGATACCAAGAGAGTCAGGACACTGCCAAACCTTACGGAGGCAGAGAGGGCATTATCTTAACAACAATTGGCAATTGTGGAAGAATTTTTAAGAGATTGGACTTTGTGACATTATTGGTCTTTGATAAGATCAATATGCTATAGTGGAGTCATGAGAATGATGTTGGAAAATGAGCAAGAGATACAAAATGCTACTGAAGCCCAGGCAAGAGATGATGTTAGCTCAGACAAGGCATCAGTTCTTAACTAGAAAAGAAACTGTCCACTCCCTCAGATATTTATAAATGAGTGTGGGGATTTTTGGATCACAGTGGATGAGGAAAGCTAGAGGCATTCAGTAGGGAAGGACCAGAGACGATAAATGTGTTACAGTGCATAGAATGGCCCCCCACAACAAATAAATCTCTCTTCCAAAATGCTGAGTGTTCCAACAGAGAAAAACTGGAGTAAGGTAGTGCTGACAAAGACAGAGAAGTTTATGAAACTTTGTGCTGATAAGTTATGAGAGATGTGGTAGAAAGAGAGTTTAAAATGACTTTTAAATTTCTGGCTGGCAAAACTGAATAGATACAAATATGGAATGGATGGAATGGATGATGGCAAAAAATTATTGAGGTAATAATTCTTAAGCGGTTTGATTATAAAATGTATTTGAGACATCCAGGTAAAGATCTTGGAAAAATAGCTGCCAAATATATCTGGGTCTCAGTGCAGTGGCCTGGCTTATATATTTAGATAAACTTATATATGATAATTCAAATTATGATTAAAGATAAGACTGAGTAGGGAGCTATAGTATAGCACAAGAAGAGAAGAGAGCTTAAGGATGAAAGGTGAGGAACTAATAGCTAAATGTTTTGTAGAAAAGGAAGAAATAACAAGGTTGAATGAAAAGGAACTACAGGGGGAAAAAAACCAAAAGCAAAACAAAACCAAACCTGTAGGAGATTATTGACACAGAAGTCAAGGAAAGGATGTCTCAAGAGATGCCTAATGTTACTGAAAGAGAAAATGCTATCAGGATTGAAAATTCATTGTATTTGTCAACATAGACATGACTCTTTATGTTAGCTAATAGGGTTTCAGTAGGTTGATGGAAGAGGAATGCATATGAGAAGAGTAAACTGAAACAATGGAGGAAATGGAGACTGAAAATCAAGAAATGGCTCTCTCAAAAAACTAACATGGTAATAAAGAGGAGCATTTTCCAACCAACTGTTGGTGTGTTTCAAATCACCCAGAAATATTTGGTGTCTTAAAACAGCAATCATTTTACAATTATATCTCGTAGGTCTGAAGGGTGGCTGGAGAGCTCTTGTTGGGAATTTCTCTTTATGGTTGGAGTCAACATCAGGCTGAAATGGAGTCAAGTATCTTCTCATTTAAATCAGGATTAATCATTAAATCAAGATAAATCATTAAATGCTGATGAGGTTCCTTGAATTTGGTTCCAGAGATAATGTTCCTCAAATACTTTTTCTCTGAATCTGAGACTTATATAAAAGTTAGCTGTCCCCTCAAACCAAATACAATGATGAGACAGAGAGATACAAGAGAACCAACAATAGAACCTCTTTAGCAAAGAGGGAAAAAGTAAGCCATGTAAGAAGTAAGATTCACATCAGTTCTGAAACAAAGCTAGGCACAGATTTCTATTTTATTTTATTTTTGTAATCAAGTCATTAAGGTATGATTTTTATACAATAAATGTCATAATTTTCAAATGTACAATTTGATGAGTTTTGACAGATAGTAAGCCATTAACCATTAAATCACCACAATTATGATGCACATTTCCTTCACCCCCAAATTTCCTTATGCTCCTTTGTCCATCCACCCCTTCAACCATCTACAACTGAATGATGCTCTATCATTTTCATCATGGGTTAGTTCATAATTATAGAACTTATATAACTGGAACCATATGTTATACAGACTTTAGGGTGTGAATACTTCTATTAATTATTTTGAGATTATTTATGTTGTAAGAATCAGTAATTGTTTTATTACTGAGTAGTATTTCATTGTACAAATATATACATTTTGTTTATCCATTTAAAAGTCATTGACATTGAGTTATTTCTAGTTTTCTGTTATTATAAATAAAAAAACTATAGAAATGTGAATATGGGTCTGTGTGTGGACATACATTTTTATTTCCTTTTGGGACAAAATATGAAACTGGAACAACTTGGTTATGTATTAATTATGTATTTAACTTTTTAAAGAACCACTCAACACTTTTGCATTCACCAGAAGTGTCTAAGAGTTCCAGTTGTTGGGACGCCTGGGTGGCTCAGTGGGCTAAGCCGCTGCCTTCAGCTTGGGTCATGGTCCCAGAGCCTGGAATCAAGTCCTGCATCGGGCTCCTTGCTTGGTGGGGAGACTGCTTCTCTCTCTGCCTCTGCCTGCCACTCTGCCTTCTTGTGCACTAGCGCACTCTCTCTCTCTCTCTCTGACAAATAAATAAATAAAATCTTAAAAAAAAAGAGTTCCAGTTGTTCCACATCTTCACTACTAGTATTACCAGTATTTTTACTTCAGCTATTTTTGTGTGTAGAAGTATCTCAATGTGGTTTTAATATGTATTTCCTTGATGACTAAAAATCTTGAGCATCTTTTTTTTTAAGATTTAATTTTTTTATTTGACAGAATGAGAAAAAGAGAGAACAAGCAGGGGGAGTGGCAGGCAGAGGGTGATGGAGAAGCAGGCTCCCTGCTGCTCGTTCTTGGCTTATAGACTACATAGGACTTCTAGTACAACATTGAATAGTAAGTGGTGACAGAAAACATGTTTGGTTTATTTCTAACCTTACAAGAGAACATTAGTCTTCCATGAAGTATAATCTTAGCTATTGGATGTTCACAAAAGTCTCTCTTCAGGTTGAGGAAAATTCTTTTATCTTGTGAAGAGGAAGCTAAATTTGTGTGTGTGTGTCTCTGTTTGTGTGTATGTGTGAGAATACTAATGGGGGATGAGCTAAATAGAAAGAAACCTCTAGTTATTACAACTAAAACTTCCTTGAGTTTTTGTCCAAGTACTAGTTTTTGCATGAATGAAAGTAAACTATGTGAAACCAGGAAAATAGTCACTAAAAATCAACATTTGGCATTCACACAGGGCTAGAAATGGTTCATGCTCCTGCCAACCACTGTAGAAAAATCCTGTCACACATTAGAGAATGTAGAGTCTTCAAAACTATATAATCAAACACTATCAGAATGCAGAGAGACAGAAAAATACAATTTGGAATCAAAAGGAAAAAAATCAATCAATGGAGACAAAAATAGAAATGAGAGAGGTGATGAAATTCTTACATTAAAACCATTATTATAAATAGACTTTATACATTTAAAAAGGTAGGAAATAAAAAAGAAAACTGTGCTGATGAGAGAAACGGAGTGCATAAAAAGATCTAAAAAGAACTGATATATGAAAACTCTAGAATGCTTAATACAAAAGTTTAAAAAATGTGATAGACCTAATTAGACAGTAGTGGAGATAAAACTAAATAATAAATATATTCAGTGCAAAAGAAGGCAGAAAAAGAAAAAAAAAGAGGGCAAAAAGGAGCAAAGAACAAAATGCAAATGGTAGATTTACACCAAATATTAATAATTATATTAAATATAAAAGAAATTGTCAAACTTGGAAAAAAAGACACAAATATCATACATTGGGAGAAATCCACTTTAAAAATAAAGATGCAGATAATTTAAAAGTAAAAAGACAGAAAATATATACTATGCAACATTAATTAATAGGAGGATGAAGGAGATGATACAAAGAGAATTTTAAAACAGAATACCATTATGGATAAATAAAAACATTTCATAATGAAATTCTAAATGAGTATGCTTTAAAATACATTAAACAAAGAACTGAGGAGAAATAGACCAATAGAAAAATCTGTAATTGATACTGAAAATTACAATATTTTTTTAAGATTTTATTTTTATTTATATGACAGACAGAGATTACAAGTAGGCAGAGAGGCACGCAGAGAGAGAGAGGAAAAAGCATGCTCCCGGTCAAGCAGAGAGCCCAATGCAGGGCTTGATCCTAGGACCCTGGGATCATGACCTGAGCCGAAGGCAGAGGCTTTAACCCACTGAGCCACCCAGGTGCCCCTACAACATTCTTTGATCAAACACTTGGACTGATCAAAGATATGAAAGAAATAGGTAATATTATAAACTAACCTGACCTAATCGACATTTATAAAAGACTCTACCAACGAACTACAGAATACACATTATTTCTAAGAGTAAACAGAACATTCACCAAGATAGAATTTCAACAAATTTCATATTCTGAACAACACAAGAAGTCTCAACCATTTAAAAATACTTGAATCATACAAAGTATGTTTTCTGATCACTGTAGTAGTAAACTATAAATTAATAACAAAAATATATCTGGAAATTAAATCACATACTTATAAATAATCCACCTATCAAAAAAGAAAGGATAGAGTAAATCTTTTTTTTTAAGACTTTATTTATTTATCTTAGAGAGAGAGCTTAAGTAGAAGGAGCAGCAGGCAAAAACATACAAAGGGAGAAGCTGTCTCCCAGTTGAGCAAGGAGCCTGACATGGACTCAATCCCAGAATTGTGGGGTCATGATCTGAGCCAAATGCAGCTGCTTAATCTACTGACCCACCCACGGGTCCAAACAGTGAATCTTTATGGCTTGGTTAAAACTGTACTTAGAGTGAAATGTATAACATCACATGCTTATATAAGTAAAAAAGAAAGGAATCAAACTGATAATCTATGCTCACATCTTAAGAAATTAGAGAAAGAAAAAATAAAATAAAGTTATTAGAGTTAAGTATAGAAACCAGTGGATATAAAGTGCACAAGTAATTGAGGACAACATTGAAACTAAAAGGTGGTTCTCAGAAAGGCTGAAAAAAATTCTTAAATTGTTAGCTAAGCTGCTTACATATTGCCTACAGAAATAAGAACAAAAGAAGTAGAAAGCTATATCATGTTCATTGATGGTAAGACAATATTGTTAAGATTCAGTGATCACTAACTTGATCTATATAAACAATGCATTTCTAGTAAAATCCTAGGTAGGACTGGAAGAGATTATGCTGAGTGAAATAAGTCAAGCAGAGAAAGTCAATTATCATATGGTTTCACTTATTTGAGGAGCATAACAAATAACACGGAAGACATGGGGAGATGGAGAGGAGAAGGGAGTGGAGGGAAATTGGAGGGGGAGATGAACCAGGAGAGACTATGGACTCTGAAAAACAACCTGAGGGTTTTGAAGGGGCTAGGGGTGGGAGGTTGGGGGAGCCAGGTGGTGGATATTATGGAGGGCACGCATTGCATAGAGCACTGGGTGTGGTGCAAAAACTATGAATTCTGTTACGCTGAAAAGAAATTGAAAAAAAAAAAACCTAGGTAGGGAGTGTTTAAAGAAATTGGAGATCTGATTCTAAAATTTTGAATTTAAAATGGAAATGCAAAGGAGCTAGAAAAATAATTATGAAAACAAAATATTGCAGGACATACATCAAGATTTAACTACTAAATTGAGAGGATATATTTGCCATACATATATTTGATATAGGATTTTTATGCAGAATATACTACTGGTGAGAATTCCAAATGGTTTAGCAACTATGGAAAGCAGTTTGGTATGGTTGTGTTGTTTTTGTTTGTATTTGTTTGTTTTGTTTTTCACTTCTTTTGCTTTGTTTTTATAAAGTTAAATCAACACTTACCCTATGACCCTGTATTCAATTCTAGACACTCACCCAAGACATATAAAAATATATCCATATAATGGTTTTTAGTCAAGTGTCTATAGCAGCCTTATTAAAAATAAAACAAAGTTGGAAATATCACAAATTCCCCATCAATTGATGACTGGGTAAATAAATTGTAGCACACCCACACGGTTGAATACTGCCCAGCAAAAAAAATGAACTATTAACATGGTCAGCAACATGAATAAATCTCAAAAGGATTATGCTAAATTACAAAAGCCATACTAACAAAACCTACATTTTTCATGCCTATATATATGTACATGAATTCTACAAAAAATAAAACGAGAGTGACAAGGAGCAGATCACTGCTTGCCCAGATCAAGTGTGGGGGAGGCAGTAGACTATAAAAGAACATGAGGACATTTGAGGGGATGTTCAAATATTGAGCATCTTGTTTATGGTGGTATTTTTATGACTGTATGCATTCATTAAAGTTTACTAAACTGTAAGCAAATGAATATTGTTGTAAATTATACTTCAATAAAACTGATTTTTAAAAGAGCAAAATTATTTTTCTCTGGTTTCTCACTTTTTTTTGTTAGGCCCTCGGGTAATTCCTTTATGCATGTTTAAAATTGAGTTCTCAGTTACAGATTTTGACAGTTTATACACAGAGTTCAAGCTTCATGCTTTTTTCAGTTCTCTTACTGCTAATATTCCCTCTTTAAATTTTTAACTGCTTTTCCAGCTTTTGAACTAAGACCCAGTACGATTCTGCTATAGCTTTCTTCACCAGGAACCATGGGTACTGGTGACCCATCTTATACAAAAAACCCCAGAAACTCACAGTTCTTGCCTTCTTCCACTTACACTTCTAAGAATAAACATTTCTTCAACTTTATTTTTGTTTTGAATGCTCTCCAACATCTTTAAGTAGTTTTTTTTAATGCCTTTTTGTAATTGTTATTTCTGGGAGGATTCATACAACTAATTCACTTGTCAACATTACCAGTTTTTCAATTATGGCCCAGACTGTTCCATGGAATGATTTTCTTAGGCTCCTGGTTCTGTCCTCTAGGTTTCTGTTTATGCTCTCTGAGTCACATCCCACTCCCTGATCATAAACAGCTGAGGGTTCAAACTCCTCTTTTTATTGGCATTTTTTCTCGCCCTTTGAAGTGAACATAGCAGTGTTTTCACCAAAACAATTCTAAAAATTGTGCAGATTTTTTAATTTTATTGGGGCTTACACTAATAAAACAAAAATCTGGCTACAAAACTTTCTGAGATGTGCCATTCTCTATCTTGAGCTTCCTGTAAAACTACTCTTAATATTCTTAGAATTTTATTTTTATTTTTAATGTTATTATTTTTATTATTTATTTATGTATGTATTTATTATTTTTTAGAAATTTATTTTTAAACAGAAAATTATGAAGCATGTACCTGAGGTATTTTAAAGGACTCTGTCCTTCTGAAAGCTTCAATCAGCTGTCACTTTAAGTCTTTTTGTGGTTTGAAAATGGGTCTTAAAGACTTATCCTCTATTTTACTGTTTTCCCCCAAATTAATGTCTTAACATGATTTTTTTTTTTAGCCATCTGGAGAGGCTGAAATAGCAAAAAGTATTATTTTTGAATCCTTTATATCCAACTCCTTTATAGGTCCTTTAAATTTTGCTTGAAACCTAAATAGTTCCTTTTTAGCTCATCTCTGTTCCTCTAATTTTACTACAGGCATCTAGAAGAAGCCAGGGGCTGGTTTGTCGTTGTTTGTTTTATAATATTCTATTTAAACATTCTTCTAGTCTAAATCTTTGATCTCTCAGGTATATTTCCTGCCTTCCACATTATTGCAGGTGACAGTATTACCAAACTTTACATCGCTGGGTGAAAAGGGAATCCTTTCCTTGGGGGGGGAGGGTTCCTTATTCTTGTTTATCCATTACAGACAGCCTTCTCCAGGATATTTAAATTTAGGCTAATAGTCTCCTCAACACTGTCCTAGGTTCTGCCCATCTCTAACCTCAAAACAAATGTTAAACACTACAGGTTTTTATTATAATACTATCCCTATTGCAGGTACTACATTATTTTCCTATTTTTATTGCTGATTACAAATAATCCCCAAAACCTAAGGGCTCTGAACATCATTTTATAATTATGTCTCATGTGTCTGGGTATTGACTGGGCTCAGCCTGGCAGTTCATAGTCAAGATTCTCATAGTCAAGATTCTCATGCAGCTAAGGATGGAGTAATCTTTAAGGCATACTTACTCATATTGGAGAGGGGATTGATGCCTATCTGATGGGACCTCTGCTGGGCCTATGGGCTGGAAACATTTCACGTGCCCTTTCCATGTGATCTGGGCTTACTCACAGTGGTGGCTCAGTCACAAAAGTTGTCATGCCAAAAGGCAGGAAGTAGAAGCTACCAGCTTCTTCTTAAACCTTGGTCCTACAAATAGATACAGTGACATTTTTGCTATATTTTATTATTCAAACATTCACAGATCCCAGATTCAAGGAATGGAACATAGATCTATCTGATCTCTTGATGATATAAGTGTTAATGAATTTTCTTTCCCATATTTTAAAATTACCAGATAGCTACAAAATACTACAAAATTTAACTACAAAATTTACTACAATACTACAAAATACTACAAAAATTAACAGGACTACTGTATCCATTAAGACACTTAAATGTATATTAAGGTTCATTACTTTGAACACAGATTTACATCTAGATTTACATCTAGAATAAAAGTCAGGAAAATTTTCAAACTTTATTGTACCCTTTCTATTTAAGAACTCCTTAAATGTTGCTCATTATTTTTCAGAGTCAAAGTAGCTATAAAATTGCTTAACTTCTGCCACACAAACACACACAAACACCATTTTTGACTACTGAGATTAACTTTATTGGATAAAGTGGTAGCTATTAAAATTGAGAGTGAAAGCTATTATTTTTATTAATGACTTCAACATAAATATGAGTGGGCCCTTTTAATAAAATTTAAAGTAATGACATGTTAGCAAATTCAACATAGTAACCAAAAATTTGAAATAAGACATTTTAATAAGTTGGTTAATTGCAAAGTTAATATTTGAAAATAACAGTTTTTCATTTTTAAAATGAATAACTAACTAGAAAATAAAATGGAAGGAATTATCTCATTATAGTATTGTCACACAAAATAGAAATCTGGAAAATCCTTAGCAAACAATACAGAGTTCCAAAAATTAGAAAACTCTAAAGCACTAAGAGAACCATAAATGAAATTACCATAAATAAGAAGATGTCTTATTCTCAAATGCAAAGACCTGATATTATAAAAGTGTTACATTTATAAAATACAGTGCAAGTCTACAGTACTAATAGGAATTTTGTGAGGAAAAAAAAGCCTTAACAAAACATCAAAGTTACTCCTGCCCTAGAAAAGATGGAAAGTAACCTACACTCTTAGTTTAGCAGTTTTGTCAATTCTTAGAAAAATCTATAACTTTTTATTGATTTCCTCACTGATAGAAACTTTTCTATTAAGGAAATTTAAAAAAGTTTTTGCACAAATATTCAAATACTCAAGATAGCTCAAATATTCATGTGTATGATTAATGAAAAATTAAATATTAATTAATGAAATAAGAATTCAAAACTATTTGATGATTCCTATATAATTCCTATATAAATAATGATATTTACCATTATCATCTGCCATGAGATGTAGTGGTAAGACTAACTTATTGAAAACACAAAGATAGGGGCACCTGGGTGGCTCAGTGAGTAAAGCCTCTGCCTTCAGCTCAGGTCATGATCCCAGGGTCCTGGGATGGAGCCCTGCATCAGGCTCTCTGCTCAGCAGGGAGTCTGCTTCCCCCCCCTCTCTGCCTGCTGCTCTGCCTACTTATGATCTCTGTCTGTCAAATAAATAAATAAAATCTTTAAAAAACACACACACAAAGATAAAAACCTGCTGAAGAAGCATTAGTGTCTACTTCAAAAGTTAGTCATTATTTTAAAAAGACTGTGCCTCAAAGATAAAAAAATTAACACATGAAATTGCAGAGGGTATCTTTACATATCAGCTTGTAAGAATATTTTTATTTATAGAAAGTGATTATTCTTCCAAATTAAGTTTAAATTCAAGTTTTCTTGTGCCTATATGAAAACTGAATTGATAGCTGTTTATGTATACATTTTGTTAGGAAAAGAAGACTTTCTTGGGTTAAATAATGCCACTTTTTCATTAGTGGTATTGGTTGCTTCAGACAGGAGGGCACACACAGGCTCAGAGTCCAGAATCTCAACGGTTGCCCTATTGGATCATGGTGGTGTTCCATCCTGTCTAGTATTCCTTAAAGCCATTAAGTAGCTTTTAACTCATGAAAGTTTCAGAGAGATAGTTTCTACCTCACTAATGAAGCTAAATCAGTCTGAGACACAAGTTTCTCCTTCCATTAATTTACCCATAGAATTCTCCAATTGGTTATAGAGCAATGCTTCTCAAACATCAATGTTGCATATGAGTCTTGTTAAAGTGCAGATTCAGATTCATTAGACCTGGAAAAAAGTCAGAGATTTTTGATTTCTTGCAGTCTTCCTGGTGATGAGAATGCTTTAAGGAGCAAGGTGTTAGAGTTCACTGAACACCAGGCCCAGATGTATTTTACCCTAGTTCTGTGACTTTGGTTTTACTGTAGATACAACATGGCAAAGAATCCTCAAACCACACCACATAAATAATTGTCTATCTTGTCCCAAAGTTCTAGATAAAATTGTTCTTCCAAATAGTGCTATTTCCAACAAGGGAAAGTAATCTACTTTCCCTTCTAGGAAAACAAAATCATATGTCAAAACAATCAAAGTTTCTTATATCTAAATTTTCTGATGATTTCCAAGATTGAAAATGATATGAGAAACATGGCTCCAATTACCCCATAAACAGCTACACTATTAATACCTCGATTTTTTTTTAATAAGAGTTGAAAGAATCTTGGAACAGAGAAAAAATAAAATACAATTAAAATAAATAAATAAAAAGTATTCCAAAATAGAAAAAGAATAGTTTCATAACTATATAAGATTACCACTACTGAAGCAAGTAAGGGAAAGTTTAAAAATAAAACTAAGAAAGCAATTTAGACATTTACCAGCAGAATAACATGTAGTATAATATTTGATAAAGATATGAATTATGTGAAATTTAACTACATTGGCTTCAATTTAAGCTTTACATTTACTTTTGCATTATTCTATTCAACCTTTTTCTTTTTATGTTAGATGATTTGCTTTATCTTACCCCAGTTCAATATTTGCCCCAACAGTGTAATAGATGGTGCCTTATATTTTTTCTCTCCATGGAATATTTCATTTAAAAAAGAGTACATTATTACCATATTAAATGAAATGTCAGATAATCAGTTAATAAATAATGCATTTTGTAGAATTGGGGCCAATTTGGTACTTTGATGTCAGGTATAACTGAATAAAACAAATATGCTCTGCTTTTAATTATTTTTCAAATATTTTATTTATTTATTTGAGAAAGAGAAAGAGAATGGGGGAGAGGCCGAGGGAGAAGCAGACTCCCTGATGAGTAGGGAGCCTGACCCAGGGCTTGATTCCAGGACCCTGGGAGCATGCCCTGAACTGAAGGTAGATGCTTAACCAACTGAGCCCCCCAGGTGCCCCAAGTTTAGGATCTTCTTATGTCACCACCTTGAACTGAAGCCTCCAGAATCTCATAAATTTAATTTAGTCCCTCCTGTTTATTTTCATTTTTGCTATCTGTGCTTTTGGATAATTCTTCTAAGAATAATATCTTAAAACATACTATCTTAAATTGATATCCAACTTAATTTCAGAAATATACAAAATCTTTAATCTACTATAGCTGTTACCACTTCCTCTTTGATAGAAATGTCAGTTTAAGGCACCATAAGCCCATTAACACAGTTTTATAATTATTGCTTTATGCATTTATCTTTTAAATTGGACAAGTGAAGAAAAAGCTTATCAAAATGGAAAAAAATGTATTCTGTTTTAACAACCTAGTTACCCATGCTAGTGTTATTTATTTCTTCATGTAAACTTGAGTTACATTCTATTTTTATTTCCTTTCAGCTTGACCTTTGTTAGTATTTTTGAAGGTCAGATCTACTAGCTTCAGATTCTTTTTTTACACTCCCCTCGGAATGCCCTAATATATCCTCAATTTCTGAAGGATACTTTTGCTGGTTGAAAAATTCTTCATTGACAAATATTTTTCTTTTAGCACTTCAAACAATGTTTTCTCATCTTTCTCATTTTCTTTCCTTTTTTTTTTAAGATTTTATTTATTTATTTGAGAGAGAGAGAGAGGGAGAGAGGATTCATGAGCAGGAGAGAGGGGCAGAGGGAGATGAAGAGGCAGAGTCCCTGATAAGCAGGGAACCCAATGTGGAACTTAATACCAGACCCCAGAACCTGAGCTGAAGGCAGCTGCTTAACCAACTGTGCCAGCCAGTCACCTCCCTCTCCATCATTTTCGATGAGAAATCACCTCTTAATCTTATTAGGAACACCTTGTCTAAGATAAGTCACTTTTTTTTCCTATTACATTTATTATTTTCTGTTTTTATCTCTCAAATTTTGACTAATGTGTCTAAGTTGAATCTCTGAGATTATCATTTTTGTAACTTATTGTGCTTTTTGGATGTGTGATGTTTTGGTCAATTCTAGAAATTCTTGAAACATGTTCTTCCCTTTTCTGTCACTTTTTCTCTGCTAGGTCTCTGATATGTATGTTTGTACATATGATGATCTCCCACTTTTTTTTATTGCATTATGTTAGTCACCATTCAGTAAATTATTAGCTTTTGATGTAGTGTTACATGATTCATTGTTTATGTATAACACCCATTACTCCATGAAATCCATGTCTCCTTAATACCTATCACCAGGCTCACCCATCCCCCAAACCCTTCCCTTCTAAAACTCTCCAATTGTTTCCTGGAGTCCATAGTCTCTAGTGGTTTGTCTCCCACTCTGATTTCTCCACCTTCATTTTTCCCTTCTTCTAATATCCTCCATGCTATTCCTTATGTTCCACACATAAGTGAAATCATATAATTGACTTTCTCTGTTTGGCTTATTTAACTTTGCATAATCTCCTCCAGTCCCATCCAAGTTGACACAAAATTTGGGTATTCATCCTTTCCAATGACTGAGTAATATTCCATTGTGTATATGGACCACATCTTCTTTATCCATTCATCTGTTGAAGGGCATCTTGGCTTTTTCCACATTTTGGCTGTTGTGGATGTTACTGCTATGAACATTGGAGTGCATAAGGCCCTTCTTTTCACTACCTTTCTATCTTTGGGGCAAATACCCAGTAGTGCGATTGCTGTGTCATCAGGTAGCTCTATGGTCAAATAATCTTCTACAAAGCAGGAAAAAATATCCAATGGAAAAAGACAGTCCTTCAATGGTGAGGGAAAATTGGACAGGTATGTATAGAAGAATGAAACTCAACGATTCTCTTACAGCATACACAAAGATAAACTAAATAAATGACCTCAATGTGAGAAGCAATCCATCAAAATCCCAGTAGAGAACATAGGCAGTAACCTCTTTGATATCAGCCATAGCAACTTATTTCAAGATATGTTTCCAAAGGCAAGGGAAAGAAAAGTGAAATGAACTTTTGGGACTTCATCAAGATCAAAAGATTCTGCACAGCAAAGGAAACAGTTAACAAAATAAAGAGGCAGTCCACAGAATGAGAGAAGATATTTGCAAATGACACTACAAAGGGCTGATATCCAAGATCTATAAAGAACTTCTCAAACACAACACCCCAAAAAACAGATAATCAAGTCAAAAAATGGGCAGAAGACATGTGCAGAGACGTCTCCAAAGAAGATATACAAATGTCTAACAGACACATGATAAAGTGTTCATCATCATTAGCCATCAGGGAGATTCAAATCAAAACCACATTGAGATACCTCCTTATACCAGTTAGAATGGCAAAAATCAACAAGGCAAGAAACAACAAATGTTGGAGAGGATGCGGAGAAAGGGGTCACCTCCTATACTGTTGGTGGGAATGAAAGTTGTTGCAGCCACTTTGGAAAAGAGTGTGTAGGTCCCTCAAAAAATTAAAGATATCCCACCTCTTTTTAAGGCTCCATTCATTTTCTTTATTCTTTTTTTTTCTACCTAAGTATGAATAATTCTAATAGACCCTCTTAAACTTCACTCATTCTTTTTTTCTGTTTACTTTCATGTGCTATTGCTCATTTGTAGTGATTTTTTTTTCATTTCAGTAATCACAATTTTCAACACCAGAAAACTATTTTGTTCTTTTACATAATTTATAGTTCTTTATTGTTAGTCTCTATTTGGTGAGACATTTCTCTAATACTTTTATTTAGTGCTTCATATATATTTCTTTTAGTATTTTAGCAGAATAGCCGATATAAAGTTTTGGTCTTGTAATTATCTTGTAATTATAAAATCCTGGATTCCTCAAGGAGAAATATTTTTTTCTTTTCTTTAAATTTATTTCTTTAAAATTCTTTTCAGGATAATGGTATTCATAGTTTTTGCACCACACCCAGTGCTCCATGCAATACCTGCCCTCCTTAATACCCACCACCTGGCTCCCCTAACCTCCCACCCCCCGCCCCTTCAAAACCCCTCAGGTTGTTTTTCAGAGTCCATAGTCTCTCATGGTTCACCTCCCCTTCCAATTTCCCTCAAATCCCTTCTCCTCTCCATCTCCCCATGTCCTCCATGTTATTTGTTATGCTCCACAAATAAGTGAAACCATATGATAATTGACTCTCTCTGCTTGACTTATTTCACTCAGC
>PISX010025207.1:0-26518 GCA_004024625.1 Mellivora capensis
TCTTCCGATACCAGTCCGGTGTTCCCGCTCGGCTTTACCTGCCCACTGGCGTCTTCTGCCCCCGTAGAGATCCTGATGAGTAGAATTTTGATCTCAGGCTGATTTCATGAGTGATCGGAGTTCCTTGGTAGGTAATCAGCTCACTTTAGGGGACAGGTTGAACCAGAGCATCCTCCTAGTTCCCCGCCATCTTGTCTCCCCCCCTTTCCCTTTTCTTTTTGATAAGTCTGGCCAGGGGTTTATCAATCTTATCAGTTCTTTCAAAGAACCAGCTCCTAGTTGCATTGGTTTGTTCTACTGTTCTTTTGGTTTCTACTTCATTGATTTCTGCTTTGATCTTTATTATTTCCTCTTCTCCTGCTGAGTTTAGGCTTTCTTTGCTGTTCTTTCTCCAACTCCTTTAGGTGTAGGGCTAGGTTGTGTATTTGAGACCTTTCTTCTTTCTTGAGAAAGACTTGTATGGCTATATACTTGCTCTCAGGACCACTTTTGCAGTGTCCCACAGATTTCGAACAGTTATGTGTTCTTTATCGTATGTTTCCAGGAATTTTTTCAATTATTCTTTAATTTCCTGGTTGACCCATTCATTCTTTAGTAGGATACTCTTTAGCTTTCGTGTATTTGGGTTCTTTCCAAATCTCCTCTTGTGATTGAGTTCTAGCTTCAGAGCATTGTGGTCTGAAAATAGCAGGGAATGATCTCATTCTTTTGGTACCAGTTGAGATCTGATTTCTGACCCAGGATGTGATCTATTCTGGAAAATGTTCACTGTGCACTAGAGAAGAATGTGTATTCTGTTGCTTTGTGGTCCAGTGTGTCATTAAGGTCTTTATTTCCTTGTTGATCTTTTGCTTGGATGATTGGTCCATTCCAGTGAGGGTGGTGTTAAAGTCCCCTACTATTATTGTATTATTGTCGATGTGTTTCTTTGATTTTGTTATTAATTGGTTCATATAGTTGGCTGCTCCCATGTTAGGGGCATAGATATTTAAAATTGTTAGATCTTCTTGTTGGACAGACCCTTTGAGTATGATATAGTGTCCTTCCTCATCTCTTACTATAGTCTTTGGCTTAAAATCTAATTGATTTGATATTGTATTGCACCCCAGCTTTCTTTTGATGTCCATTAGCATGGTAAATTGTTTTACACCCCCTCATTTTAAATATGGAGGTGTCTTTGGGTCTAAAATGAGTTTCTTGTAGATGGCATATTGATGGTTTTGTTTTTTTTTTTTATCCATTCTGATACCCTGTGTCTTTTGATTGGGGCATTGAGCCCATTTACATTCAGGGTAACTATTGAAAGATATGACTTGAGTGCCATTGTATTGCCTGTAAGGTGACTATTACTTTATATTGTCTCTGTTCCTTTTTGGTATACTACTTTTAGGCTCTCTCTTTGCTTAGAGGACCCCTTTCAATATTTCTTGTAGGGCTGGTTTGGTGTTTGCAAATTATTTTAATTTTTGTTTGTCCTGGAAGCTTTTTATCTCTCCTTCTATTTTCAATGATAGCCTAGCTGGATATAGTATTCTTGTCTGCATATTTTTCTCATTTAGTGCTCTGAATATATCATGCCAGTTCCTTCTGCCCTGCCAGGTCTCTGTGGTTAAGTCTGCTGCCAATCTAATATTTCTACCATTGTATGTTACAGACTTGTTGTCCCAAGCTGCTTTCTTTTACTAAGACTAGTAAGTTTTACTATTAGATGACAGGGTCTGGATGTATTTTTTATTGATTTTGAGGTGGAGTTCTCTGTGCCTCCTGGATTTAGATGCTTTTTCCCTTTGTCATATTAGGGAAATTCTCTATTATAATTTGCTTCAATATACCTTCTGACCCTTTCTCTTTTTCTTCTTCTTCTTGGATCCTAATTATTCTATTATTGTTTCATCTTATGGCATCACTTATCTCGTATTTTCCCCTCATGGTCCAATAGTTGTTTGTCTCTCTTTTGCTCAACTTCTTTATTCCCCGTCATTTGGTCTTCTATATCACTAATTGTCTCTTCTGCCTCATTTATCCTAGCAGTAAGAGCCTCCATTCTTGATTGCAGCTTATTAATTCCTTTTTTGATTTGATTTGATTTGGTTAGATTTTAGTTCTTCTATTTCTCCAGAGAGGGCTTTTACTTCTCCAGACAGTGTTTCTCTAGTATCTTCCATGCCTTTTGTGAGCCCAGTTAGCACCTTGAGAATTGTTATTCTGAATTCTAGATCTGACATTACCAATGTGTGTATTGATCAGGTCCCTAGCCATCAGTACTGCCTCTTATTCTTTTTTGTGTGTTCCGCCTTGTCATTTTATCCAGATAAGAATATATGAATGAAAGAATAAAATACTAAAAGGGTGACAAAGATCCCAGAAAAATGTACACTAACCAAAACAGAGGAGACCCCAAACTGGGGAGAGAAGAAAAGGGGTAAAAAGAAATTTAAAAAAATTAAATATATATATATACATACATACATATATATAAATAAATATAAATATAATTAAAAATTATATATATACACACACATAGATACATACATACTGGTGAATAGAACAGAGCCACCCACTTGATTTTGGGTATATTTTGGTCTCTTAGAAGAAACTACTTCCCAAAATTTTAAAGAAAGAAAAAAAAATATATATGGGTAAACATGATGAAGGGATGGAATATGAGTGTAAAGGTGAAATTTAAAAAAATTCTAAAAAAGGAATTTATAAGTTGTTTGGGAAAAGAAAGAAGAAAAAAAAATGGGGAGAGAATGTGTTCAGGGTGGAGACTAGAACAAAGCCCTGTGCAAGATTTAGGGTATATTTTGACCTATTAGAAGAAATTATATCCCAAAATTTTTTAGGAAAGGAAAAAACCCTATATGTATACAAAAAATAAGGTTAAATACAATGAAGGATAAAATATAAGTATAATAATGAAGGTTTAAAAAGATTTTTTTAAGAATGGTGTTGTTAAGGGGTTCCTGGGTTGCTCAGTGGTTAAACCTCTGCCTTCGGCTCAGGTCATGATCTCAGGGTCCTGGGATCGAGCCCCGCATTGGGCTCTCTGCTCAGCAGGGAGCCTGCTTCCCCCTCTTTCTCTCTGCCTGCCTCTCTGCCTCCTTGTGATCTCTCTCTGTGTGTCAAATAAGTAAATAAAATCTCTTAAAAAAAAAGAATGGCATTGTTAAGATAAACTAGTTAAAAAACATTAAAACAGGTAAGAGGAAAAGTTAAAAAATTAGAATAAAATTTTTTAAAAAAATTTAATTTAACTTTGTAAGACTAAAGGATCATGGGGAGAAAGCAATGAATTCCATGCATTGCTTTCCTCTCCTCTGGAATTCCACTCTTCTTGATCAGTAAGCGTGGTCTTGGCTGGATGTTCTTGCTGATCTTCTGGGGGAGGGGCCTGTTGTGATTCTCAATGTGTTTGCCCGAAGTGTAATTGCACTGCCCTGGCCAGGGGCCTGGCTAAGACATTAGCTCGAGTTCGCTTTCAGGAGTTTTTGTTCCCTGAAAGCTTTCTGTAGAGCTCTGAACTACAGGAATGAAAATGATGGCCTCCCAGTCTCCGGCCTGGAGGAGCCGAGAGCTTGGGGCCTGCTCCTCAGTATGCCCTCAGAGAAAAGGGATCAATCACTCCCATGTCCCTAGTCTCTGGCTGCTCTCTGGGCTCACCTGACCTGTAACTGGGGGTTTCTGTCTCTGACGCACAGCCCTATTTGGAGTCTCCAAACCCAGCAGATTCCTGCCTCCAGAGGAGGAAGGTGAGTCTCCCTGGATCTGCCACTTGTGGGTTCCCTGCTCAAAGACCAGTGGTACAACTGTGCCATGGGTCACTGTTTAATGTAACCCTGAGCCGAGAGCTCACTCCTCGGCTCTGTCTCTGTAGTTGGCTTCCCCACTCCAATACCTGTGAGCTCTGCCACACTCAGACACCCCCGATCTTTCAGTGAACCCGCGAGTCCTGAGACCACACTGTCCCTGCAAGGGGCCCACCCCCAATTGGCCTCTGGAGTGATGTCCCTCAGTGGAACAGACTTCTAAAAGTTTGGATTTTGTGCTTCACTGTTCCACTGCTCTACCGCTTCCATGGAGCCAGCCCCTCCCCCTGGTCTATCTTCCCATGGTTTCGGATTCACTTCTCCGCATGTCCTACCTTTCAGAAAGTGGTCGATTTTTTGTTCCTAGAATTGCTGCTCTTCTTCTCTTTGATCTCCTGTTGAGTTTATAGGTGTTCAGAATGGTTTGATAACTATCTAGCTAAACTCCTGCCACCTGATGTCGTTTCAGTCTTCTACTCTTCCGCCATCTTGCCTCTTGAGGAGCCAATTTTGAACTTGTTAAACTCTTTATGTTCCTATTCTATTTTTATTAATTCTATTCCTATTATTTTTTCTTTTTAAAGTTATTTCAGTTTGTTTTATTATGTTGATCTTCTTTCTTAAGATGGATATTTGGTCTGTTCTTTTTCTACCTTTCCTTGGTTCTAATGTAAGGATATACATTTCCTTCTAAATACTATGTGAACTTTTCCTTTTATGTTTCTTTCTTTCTTAAACCTCTAATTTCTATGTTTCATTATATATATATTTTTAAAGCATGAGTTCTCCCAAGTGTGTTTTACAGTTGTCTTGGTGATACTGAATCCTAACTTAGTCCTATAGTGGTCAAGTCTATATTCCTAAATTCATTCAATGATTATTTATTGAGGTTTACTGTGTTCAGGTCACCATTTTGGACGTTGGGACTTCATCAATGTATAGACCAGATAGACTTCTACCTCTTTGGAGCTTATATTCTAAAATGGGGAGAGAGACAGTGAATGCAGTCAGTAGGTAGGAATTTTAGAAGGTGGTAAGTACCATGTAAATTTAAGAGCAGGGCAAAGAGATTATCTCTGCTGTGTATGTATATGTGTGTGTGCATGTATATGTGTGTGTACGTGCACACATGTTGTATATGTTATGGTTGGGGAGAGCATGGGGTTTTAATAGAGTGGTCAAAGAAAGCCTTCCCAACAAGGTGGGATTTGGGTATGTCTTGAAGGAGAAAAGGGATTCTTCTCTGGGGAAGAACATTCCAGTCAAAGGGTGCATCCAATTCAAAATCACTGGGGAAAGATCATGCCTGGGCGTTTGAAGAGGCCAGTGTGACTGTGATAGAGTGATTGAGGGGACATGGTAGAAGAGGAGATAAGCAAGAATATGAGTGGGGACAGCTACGTCACTTGGACATTTGCAAAGAGACCCAAGATCTTGATTTATTTTTATCCAGTCTTCATGAAAGACTCATTTATTCAAAGCATATTTTATTTTTCAGATTTTTTAAAAAATAGAAATGGGTTTACTTTGATCTCTAGGAATAAGTAGATAATTCCGACAGATAGTATAGGATCTTTTAGGCCCTTGTGAAAACTTTGGCAACAATCGCTTAATCTGTGTTGAAGGAACTCAAGATTTTGCTCTCCTTTAATCTGACCTTTACACGGGAATCTTTCACTCATTTAGTCAACAAATACTTATTTTTTAAAAAATTATTTATATAAATGTTCTTTTGCTGACTTCTAGGAGACTCAGACAAATTAATGTGCAGCCATTTCATCAGGTTGTTTTACCTTAGAAATTTGAAGGACTTCAACAGTTAGCATAATCACAACAGACCATTACCCAAATTCTGCCTGAACAATTCTGTTCTTGTTTATAGCTGAATTCATTACTGGATACTTTAATTTTTGCCAATTTTATCTTGCAATCCACCAGATATTTGAAAATAATTTCCAGACTACCCTCAAATCATATCTTCTCTGGCCCTTGCATTCTAGGTCTTGCTACTGTTCCTCACATTCCTCATATATCTGGTGTTTCAGACTCCTGCCATTATGTTCACCCTCTTTTAGACAAGGAGATTGTCATTCTTACATTTCTGTGTAAGAAAAATTCCTGCTCTTGAATTTGAATTTTTACTTCTTATAAGTAAAACTTCAACATTGGTTATGGACAAAAATGTGATGAAAGCAGATCAATTCAATCCCAGCATGGACAGCCATGTTAAGTATTTTGGCACTTTATGGAAAGAGTTTCCTTCTCTCAAAGAAAAGTTCTATAATAGATCTTCCTCAACCCTAGTGAAATTGATTAATTACTTCAACTTAATTGATTGTATTCAGTTTTTCAACCATTTCAAGATCCTAGAAACCACACTGAGCCTTGAGTCAACATCTTTCTATTTGGTTCCATCTGTATTTATAGCTAGCATGACTCCTGGTTCTAAACATGTACCCAGTATGTTGCAAAAGCAGAGAGGCTATGTATTCTTCTAGTTAAATTTCCTATTTGTGATACAAGTGAAGTTAAGATGAACCTGATGAGGCATAACTTTTCCCGTTATATTTTTGCTCTGGTGATAAATAGCACTTTCCCTGAGTGTCATGTGAATTTGTTCCATTTTGGAAAGACCCTCGCTTGATTTATCAGAAAGTTAAGTTGGCAGAAGAAGCTCTCAAGCTATGTATAAAACATCTGTCCACTAATCCAAGCCTCTTCCCAACAGAGTTTCATTTTATACTTAGAAGATCTACAGGAGGTATTTCTTCCTTGGAATATCTTCTTAGAACTTTTGAAATCCCACCTATCATTCTAGGTTCACCTAAAAATTACTTAAGTATGAAATTTTTCTTAGCTCTCAGCCAGAGTAGCATTTTCTTTCTTTAGGTATCAAGATCTACTCCAAGTACCTCACCTGTAGATTCTATCCTACATTGTTGGTGTCAGATGTGTGCATCTATATATGATAAGACTTAAGATATGCAATTCCTACTTCATACTGAAGGTCTTGGTAGACATTTCTCTCTCCCTTTCTTTCTTTACAGGAATCTTAACATTCTTGCTCAGGTGGAATGTATCATCATGCAAGTTATGAAGAGAGGCCTTGCTTCTGGCTATAGAGACCTACAAGTCTGGAAAATAGTCCTCTTTTGCTCCCAACATTGGGGCATGGAAACATGACTTAAAGTAAGTGATAGCATAGTCCTACCCAGAGTCCTAATTTAGAGCACTGATGCCCATCAGTATGGGCTTTTGAGAATTGGTGTTAGCCATGGTGGGTACAGGAACCATTGTTTGGTGGGGAACATGGCTCTGGTCCAGGAGTTGGTGTCTAATGGTAACATCAGTAGTGTCCCATCCAGACCATTTCTATACTGTGATCTTGCCTCTGGTTCTGGTTCCTGCCCATTTTCTGTAGTTGGCTCCTCATTTACATGTTGAGATTGTAAACTACTTAGTACTCTTCTAAGAAATCATCATTTTTGTTTTTTGCAACCAAAACACTGACTGGTGGAGGATGAATCTTTGTTTTATTCAGATTTGATTATCATGTGCCTAGTAAATGTTTAATGAATGATTTAGAGCATGTTGGATATGAGGTCTGTGAGAGCCCATGGGGAATCAGAAGACCAAATTAACTCATTAATTACACTTTCTCTTAAATTTTAGAGTGTGTGATTCTGGAGAAAGCTTTAGAATAGTCTCTCTCCCTTTACCCTCCTCTTCAGTTCTGAAGATAAGATCTCATTATACACTTTCAGCAACCTATGGGGTTAGCTTGTTGCCTTTTTAACTTTTGTGGATTGTGATGTTCAGTTGCAATGGAAATTACAAGCCCGAGAACTTTCCTGGACATCAGGAGTCATTAATGGGCTGAAAATACAGGAGGAGCATAACTGAGTGGATTGCTCATTCCTCCTGCTGCGTGGCCTGCGGTGGCTGCTTTGGAATTGCAAGAACCAGGGGCCTAGGCAGATGGGAGGAAAAGTGGCATCACGGCAGTTTCTCCTTGTTACAGTTTTGCTAGGTCCTGATCTTGCCAAGGAATTTGCAAAGATGTGAGCATTCCAAAATCCAAGAACAGACGTCAAGGGAGGATAGAAGAGCCCTGTCTTGTATAACCAGACCTCAGCATACAGATACTCTTTGGGTCTGGAAAAGGGCCTGAGGTTTCCTGGTGGCTCCAGGAGCCACCTCCTGGTGGGGGTTCCCCGGGCACTGGCAGAGCCCTGAGCATGTGCACGTGTGCCATGTGCTAGCGGAGGCTGTCAATCCCTCTGGGGGGTCTCACCCTCTGACAGCGAGTGATGAGTTTCCTAATGGGCCTGTGATGGCTGCAGCCCTGCCTGGAGGCTTAGCTCCCGCTCAGCAGCTGCCACACAACCTCGCTGCTGGCCTTCCCCACAGCCTCAGGGGAGCCCCGCTCCAGTCTTGTGCCACTTCACTGACTCCAGAAACTGTACGTTTACACCACGGGGAGTAGAAGTGTGTTTATCAACCACCAGGCTTGGAATGAGAGTCTTCTTGCGGGAATGCATCAATCACTTATCAGGACTGACCCTTTGTGGTAGTTCCTCTTGTAAACAATGTTTTGCTTTCTCTGCACGTGGAACAAAATGAGAACTTTATAATTAAGTGTGTGGTAAATAACATGGCGGTTGCCTTTGGGTCCTCGGTCTTCTCAAAACAGCTAAGCATGCGGGTAGCAGCTTTGGGAAAGATGAGGTCGATTGGGAATTTCTCCCAGCTTCCTGGTTACAGTTAGAAATGGCTACTAGGTGATTCTTAGGTGACACTTGATCTCAAACATGGGTTTAGATTTCTGCTCAGGAAACTGCCATCTGATCAGTATATGCCAAACCATTTAAATGGAAAACCCACATGCAGCCTATTGTGCTCCCACTACTCTACTATCCTACTTGTGTATGATGGAGCCTAAGCCCAGGGCTTGAATTCCAAAATTGGAACAAAGGGGCATTTGTTCTCTTTCCCGAGTGGCAATGAAGCATTTTCAAGAATGTTTGGAGACAAAATTATGTTGATTTAACTTGGAAAAGATCAATGGGTTGTTTTTCAGAGAGAGATGAAAGGCCATCACTTCTTTACACACCCCCTCTATCTCCTTTGGAAACAGACAGTCAGTGAGAACATCACCCCATGTACTTATTAGCAGTACTTCCAGGCTGTGCCTATTAAATGAATTGTTTTGAGGTCAACATGAAACGCCAACTGGAATGTAACAAAAAGATATCAAAATAGAACAGCCCTCTTTGTGATCATTAAGACAATGTTAAAAAGGGAGAAATCTATACTATTGACCCAACTTTGATATTTTTTGCTTTTGTTTAGGGTCATCACCACAAATCTCAGTTACTAAACTCATTACATGTTGTAGAGGTTTCCTAAGCTGTGTGATTAATAATCCTCCTCTGAATCAAGGCATCACAGATAGTGTATTACTCTGCTGCCTGAGAAATAGAGCCACCAGGGCCAACCAGTATCATCTGTAACCAAGGACTGTGACTTCTTCTGTATCAGCCTCTTCTGACTGATGTTTGGATGGTGAGTCTTTTATGACTTCAGTTGTGCTGAATGACAGACAACGCTGACAGTGTTATGGGTCTTTGTTCCTTATTGGTTCTAGGTAGGTCCCATCAAGAAGCATTCTTGTGACCAAAGGGCAATACTAAGAGGTGCCAAGATGTTATAAACAGCTCTGTGGGGCTCATCTGTCAATGCACATCCTCTCCACAAATTTTTTTTTCTCTCTGTAAATATTTTAACCCAGAAGTTACAATATCTAACTCATAATAACGAGGACAATAGCAGTAGCTACTATTTTTGGGTATAATTACAAGATTATATTGCCATTATTCCCTTGCAGTGTATATTGGAGTTTCCTCTTTGAAAAGTGGATTCTGTTATTATATCACAATATTCCAAGGCTTGTTTTGGTATCTCCTGAAGGAGTGGGACATTGTGGATGGCGTAGCATGATTTCAGCCTGAAAAACCAGACTTTGGAAGGCAAACATGGATAAATTGGAGTGGCAAGACTTGCAGATCACCTCACCACTTTATCCTCTCCATTTTGGCTTTGAAAATGGGAAGATATCTCTTTGATTTTGGTACTCTGCTCATAGGTAGGATGGGAGCCAGGTTGTAGGTGCCTCAGAAGGCAAGCTGTCCTAAAAGTGGACTATCAAAGTGTGTGCTTTGTGGGCTTTTGCTTTTCTTCTCCTTCTCTCAAAATTTGAGACTCTTGACTATATGTGTATATATGCATGTGTATGTATCCCATATATACATATATATGTATGTATGTATGTATATATACATATATATACACACACACACACACACTATATATATATATATATATATATATATATATATATATATATATCCTTGAATTATATAGAGGATTATTACATAAAGATTTTGGCTCTCCTGTTTCTTTCCTTATAGCAGAAACCATGCCTTCTTGAAGCTAGGGTAATCCTAGCAACAGTATCAGGCAGGAGTACCAAACAAATGGTGATTTGGGCTGCTGTTCTCTTTTGGAAATTGTCTCTTTGGAAGTCCTGGTCTTCATTTTATTAATGACAGAAAATAAAGGAAATAGAAATATTCCCATATTACAAATGGAGAAAATGAAGCTTAAATCGGGTGTCTTTCTAGTAGCAAAAGCAAAGGTGGAATTGGACCCGTGTTAGTCTCGTGACAAAGCCCACACTACATATGTGATAATAATCTTTCATGACTGAGAGGAGAGGCTCTAACTTCACCCAAAGGAGAAACCCTTCTTTCCACCTCACCTTGTCCTCCAACAGCTTTATACTATATACAGATGTAAACTACATAGAATAAACTACTCTCTATGGTCACCATGGTCAAGGCAGTGACTGGGATGTTGCCAAACAGGGAGCCTTTCCTGTGACTTTAGACCAGTGTGTTTCCTAAGGCCCCAAACTCTGCTGCTATGACAATATTTCTTGGCAATCTAGAGAAGTCATCCTTGTAATGTTTCCAGATCAAGTTTGGTACTCAATGAATTTTTATCAAATTGAACAGAAGGTTCCAAGTTTAGTGTAAACCTTAGGAAGGTTTTGCTTTTCTAAACATTTTCATATTTATTATCTTATGTGAGCTTCATGAAACATCTATGAAGATATTCCCACTCTGCAGAGCTGTCAAACTAGTTACCAGAAGACTTGAGACTGTCCCAAGTTCATAGCATAAGTTAACCTGGGGCTGGGAATCAAGTCTTGAAGTTCGTGGAGCAGTGTGCTTTCTGATTTCTTCCTGAATACATCCAGTTAGTCTTTAAGTGTCTAGAACTGAGAGGAAAAAGACAATATTTCTCTAAATGCTGAATTCTCTTCCCCTTAAAAAAATAAAAAAGGAACTGATGGCAACGATGATGATGATGATGATGCCAGATAATTCTGTGTTGAACAGTTGATCCATATCCTTGTGTTCTGACCACAACTTTCCTTGTCCTTGATTTTCTCTGGTTGTCTGAGATCAGGGAAATCCTAGTCCTCCTCCCACCACCACCCTGCCCTGCAGAGCCCTATAGTCAGAGGCTGGATGTTCACAGATTCCATAGGACTTTATTGAAGATCCTAAGTATGGCTAACTCCCCAAACACAGATAGTGCTCTCTTTGGGATTGGGTACTTTTATGGCTAAGGGAAGGAAGCAAGACTGGTGGGCTTTTTTTGGTTGTAATTTTGGATCTATTCAAAAAACTGACTTCTAGTAATGTAGGAAAATTATGGCCCAAGGTGATTATGTGCCTGGGAGTTATTGCTCAGAAGACCTCAGGAATCAGAATTTTTTATTGAGTTGGAGACTACAAAGTTCAGATTCCACAGTGTTTATAGTCAATAAAACTTCCCCCTAGAATCTTTTTACTCAAAACATGGTTCTTAAACCAGCAGGATTGGCCTTACCTGGGAATTTGTTGAAAAACATAGACTGGCATGCCCTCTTAGGACTGCTAAATCAGAATCTGCATTTTAGAGAGATCTATATGTGATTAACATGCCTTTACAGGTTGAGAAACACTTCCTATGATATTGTGACTTATCATAAGAATTACGTAATTGGTCTTGTCCCAGATTTCTGGTACAGAACTCCTAATACCCTTGGAATTTCCTGTGAGGAGAGCAAGGAATGTGTCCTTTGACACATGAAATGACTTTTGGAAAGCACCTGAAGATGGGGGCTGGTTGCCATGGGAGCCGATGAAGTGATGAGAAAGTGGAACTTTTTGTTACTCCTGGACCCCCTTGGATGGGAGAGGGCTGGAGGTTGAATCAATCACCAGTGGTCACTGATTCATTTAGTCCATCATGCCTATGTTATAAAGCCTCCACAAAAACTCACCTGAAGCAGTTCTAGAGCTCCTGAGTTGGGGAACACGTGGAGGAGCTGGGAGAGTGGTGCCCCACATAACTCTTCTATCTGCATATTCATGTTTGTCCTCTGTCATATCCTTTTATAATAAACCAGGAAACAAGCAGGGTTGCTGGGGGGTGGGAGGGTAGTGATACGGTGGTTGGGTTATGGACATTGGGGAGGGTATATGCTATGGTGAGTGTGATGAAATGTGTAAGACTGATGATTCACAGACCTTTACTCCTAGGGCAAATAATACATTATATGTCAATAAAAATAAGTAAACCAGTAAACATAAGTAACCTGTTCTTTTGAGTTCTGTGAGCCCCTCTAGTAAATTGAGGAAACCTGAGGAGGAGGTCATGGGAATCTCTGATTTATAGTTGATCAGTTAAAATCACAGTGACAACCTGGACCCAGGACTGACATCTGAAGTTGAGAGCAGTCTG
Organism: Mellivora capensis; assembly: GCA_004024625.1. Taxonomy (NCBI): domain Eukaryota; kingdom Metazoa; phylum Chordata; class Mammalia; order Carnivora; family Mustelidae; genus Mellivora; species Mellivora capensis. The sequence continues at coordinate 12,666 of PISX010025207.1, forward strand.
GTGGATCTGAGTCCTTAACCTAAGGAATCTGATGCTGTCTCCTGGTAGACAGTGTCAGAATTGAGTTGAACTGTAGAAACCAGGTGGTGTCCAAGAATTGGTGGTATGGGGAAAAGTCTCTACACATTATAATTGAGGACCAAGACTTCCCAAGATAGTCTTAAGGGCTACTATATTAATCAGAGTTCTCCAGAGAAACAGAGCTGAATGGAGATATATAGATGTGTACCTATCTATATATCTCCAACATGTGAACACAGACAGAAATAATGCTTGGACAAGTATCTGGGCACTCTGTGATTCAGTCAAGTTGACATAAAATTAATCATCACAAGATATCAAGTCACCTGACTATATCTGCTTTGAATTAAGATTTCTATTGTTCCTACAGAACAAGGAGAGGAAGCTGTTAGCCTCCATTTATTAAGAGCCAAGGACATTGCTAAATGGGTATTAAAGTTGATTGGAGGCTATGTTGATTAGTCATTGTAAGCTTGAAGTTATAGTTCCAGCTATCCGTGTGGTCCATAGACCAGTAGCATTGGCAGCACACAGAGGGGAGCTTATTAGATGTGCAGAATCTCAAGCCTACCTCAGTCCTGTTATATTAGAACCTGCCTTTTAACAAGATCCCCAGGGGATATGTATACATATTACAATGTGAGAGGCATTGCTGGTGTTTGACCCAACCAGAATTGCCTGTCTCTAGTTCTTAACTAACTGAAGAAAATGTTTTAGGGTTCCACCATGGGGTGTTTTGGGGATGGATCCTTCTGGGGGTGCTCTGCCTGAAGAAAAATAACCAGGCACCCTGGAAAGCAGTGGTTCTCAACGCTGGCTACACACTGGCATCACCTGGAAAGATTTAAAAGGAGCCTAATGCCTAAGACAAACTTCCTGATAATCTGATTTGGTTGGTCTTAGGTCTGGCTTGGTCTTGGAGAAGTTTCCCACCTTTACAAATGAGTGTAATACCACCGCTATGAATGGAGCACGGAAGCCTTTCTCCAATCCCGCTTCGGTTCAGAGGCAGATCAGGGGTGAATCTTTTGAAGGCTTATTTGTATTTTCCTTAATTCTGAAATAATCTTCAGGATGGAGAGAAAATGTGGGCAGCTTGTGGCGCTGAGGGAAGAAAGGTCGAAGAACACAATGAAGGAATGAGGCATACATGGGGAGGCACAGCTTCATCTCGATTTTTCTCTATAACCATGGTCTCACATCCCAAGTGTGATTTTTTGCTTATTCCCAGTGACAGGAAATAGCACTTATGAAGTCAGGTATCATAAAATTTCAAAGCTGAGTAGGACACTGGGAAGCCAGTTGGTGCCATTCCTATTTTAATTTGATGAATATCTACTCTTAACAGCTCTGAGTAATGATTCTTCTCTTAAACGTTGCAGAGATTTTACCCATAAGAGTCTCAGTTGTTCTCTTCCATGCCACAATTTTTTTTTTACCTTTCTGCTCTTTCTCCCTCCTTTCTTCCCTCCTTCTCCATTGAATATACAACTGTTAAGCACCTTCTGTATGTATGGACATAATTTATCATTTTCCCTTTGATTATTCATGCATTGTGCATTTCTGAACCCTTCTTGTTTCCTGAGATTCCTTTATATTTTTTTGTGTCAAGAATGTAATCTAGAACTTTAATGCCAGCCTGGAAAAGAGAAAAGGTGAGGGAAGTTTGACTTTTAGGGTCTTTGTATTTAGCTTGTGGAACACTTGCTTATTTTTTCTTGTCCCAAAGTGACCCACTAGGAAGTCATTTCAGCTTGTCAAGATCACTTCAAATTATATTCCTGTCTTGTGGGGGTATTTGTGAATCTGCCTAACTTAGTATAGACTGCAAATTTGATGAGCACATTGTCAATTCCTTCATCTCAGCCATCAATAAAGATATTGAATAGGCAATAAAGATATTGAATCCTGTCATACTCTGGGACAAAGGTATGGATGTTTACAATAACACTTATGACCCAAGCAATCCTGCTGTTTGAACTCATACTTTCTTCTCAGAATCAAGTATCAAGCTCATGGCGATTGTACTTTCAGAGACAATTTTAAATGTCACTAGAACTGGTGTCAACCAGTCTCCTGAACTCTCTGCTCTTTTGCTGTATCATGGACTTCCAACCACTCTCAGTGGAGCTCACTGTCCTTTATCTTCATCCTCCTCAATTGACTGGGTCTTTGTCTTTATCAGCAGCTTGGGCTCTGAACCATGTTGGTATTTAAACATCTGCACATTGCCTTTGATATCTTACGATATCTAGCCACAGCTGTTTCCACCATAACTTTTCTACCTCCCCAACTCACACCGCCCTTCATATCATAACATTTAGTCCCTGCAGTTCATGTGGAAAGCTACACAGGATGCTGTTTGGATGTTGGTAGGCATGCCAATGTATCTTTGTCACTGACCAAGAAAGGAGAGGGCTTTTATTATTTTAAATGCATGGAATATGATTCCTTATACCCGTGGTGTGATAGCAGGTTGAACAAACTTACTTTGAATTTTATCATAACAGTTCTCTGATTGGAGTGTTGAGAGGCTCAGAATATTGCTAAGGCAATGATTCTTCATTGTGAAATGTCAGGTAGTCAGCAGCCTGTGGCAAGGCCTCTTCTCAGTGCTTCCTCTTTGTTCAGCCTCAGATTATCCCCTGACTTAGAAATAAAATGCCAGTATAGTTAATAATGTAACTGGCGGAGAGACATAGAGTCATTTGTCTCCATAGAATAAAACAAAAGCCCGTATCAGCCCAAACAAACAGATGACAGTCGTTCTGCAAAAGAACTCCTGCTCATCACTGTCCATCCAGAAAACTTTCAGTTTTTTTTCTTTAATTTAAACCGCCCGTTTGAAAACCCAATCATAGCTGGAAATAAAGACAAATGATGTGCATCCCTCTAGGCTTTGAAATGGGCACCCTGCCTTTTCTCTGGTCCTGCATCTACACACACTCATTCTCCTAGGCAGGGCTATGAATCTCTTCACTGTTCTCCTTATATGAAATGTTCGTTCCAGTCTCTGGGACTTTTTACTGTTACTGTCACTACCTGGAAAGCAGCTTCCCACACACACCTCTTTTGCTGCCTCCCAGTCCCACATGCTAGGTCATTGCCTCCTATGGCCATTGCCTCCTCAGGGAAAACATTCTTACTCTCCAAAGCTTCCTTCTTGAAGCTTTTTCTTTGCCAGACACTTTGACACTGAGTGATGATCTGGCTGTAACATTCACTGTTTATTCATTCACACACTCATCAGCTAAGTATTATTGAGCACCTAGTATATGCCAAAGATTGTATGTAATGGGACCCATGGTACAATGGTGAGCAAAAATAAATGGACACCTGCCCTCATAGAATTCATTGTCTAGTGAAGGACATAGATATAAATAGTCAAAAATAGCATAAAATTAAAAACTATCTTGAATGCTTCTCTGAGGATAAATGCAAAGGACTTTGCCTCACCCGGCACAGTAATTTTTTTTTAGTTGAAATTTAAAAGGATAATCATGATTTATTTAGGAAAAGGATAGGAGAAAGGTAGAATATTCTTGCCTCAGGGAATGTAAAGTTCTGCAATGGGAACCAGAAGATCTATGTGATTCCGAGAGGAAGGCATGTATGCTGTGAGATGGAGCTGCCCAGGTGCCAGGGCTCAGGCAGGCCAGGTTTTTTGGATTTTGTAAAGAACAGTGGTCTTTGTTCAATGAGCAATAGGAAACCATGGAAGACTTCAGAGCAGGACGGGGCCATGGGCTTAGTTTTTTGTTGTTGTTTTTGCTTTCTTTGTGCATGTTTCACTCTGAGGCTATCTGGGAAAAGACTAGACATGAGAAAGTGTTTGGAGAAGAGTTTGGGAGGGTTATTGAGTAAGTTATGCGGGAATCAGGGAAGAAATGTTGGCAGCTTTGCACAGGGTGATAAGGTAGCAATGAAGAAAGGTGGAATAGTCTAGGAGGTAAGATGAAGAAGCCTCTGTGATGGCCTGCATGTGAAGGTTCAGGAGAGAAAGAAGCCAGGATGGCTCCAAGGTTTCGAGTGTGCACAGTAGTTGAAAGGTGATATTATTAATGGAAGAAAGTAAAAGAGAACCACATTGGAGATGGGAGATCATGGGTTTGGTATTGATGCTGTTGAGTTGTACATAATTGTCAGTTATACAAGTGGAGCTCAACATATGCATCAGGAGTTTCAGGGAGAGATCTGAACTAGAGCTCTCAGTGTGGGAAGCTTAGATGGGCAGAAGGTACTTGAGGCTCTGGGTGTGAGTAGCAATGCCCAAAGGAAGAGGGTCTCTGGCTGCAGGTCTAACTCGGCATTGCAGGATTCTATTCTGTTCTTTTTTAGTGAACTCCTTTATAATGAGTATAAGCCTCAGTTCATTCATTATGTTTAATTAGTATTTACAAGACATGATGCTGGTCTGTGACTACTTTTACAAGGTTTATTAGTTATTTTACAATATTTCAGTTAATATTTACAAGTTATGATGTACTGTTCACCAGTGTTTATTTAATTTTCATAGCTTTTCTGTAATGTAGATATGATTATTTTATTTTAGAGATTAGGAAATTAAAACTCAGATTAAGCAAATATTTAACTCAAGCAACAAGGAAGTGCCTAAGCTGGATCAGAAACCAGTTTTTTTCTCTTTTTTTTTTTTTTCAAAAATCCATCCTGAGCTCCTGCATATAAAAACCAACCAGAGGAGATCTCAGTAAATACTTGTTTGTTGATTGATTGATGCCAGATAAATTAAATGTCTGAGAATTAGTAAATGTTACTGATTTTCTATTTTTCTAATCACTAGCTGTGAAATAAGTCTCATTCTTGGGTCCACCCAATACTCGCTCTTGTCTGTGGATTAGAAGAGTGTACAGTGCATTTCCAATGTGGCTGGGCCAACAGAAGTAAAAAACAGGTATATCCTGGAATCTAAAACTGTCTAAAAGAACACACAAATAGTTATGGCCCTTTCCAGCCTTCACGAAACACTTCCAAGTGTGTGATGCCAAGCATATTTAAGGCAATAAAAATTCACATAAAAGGAACATTCCTTGGAAGCTGTTTGTTCACAGGGAGGAACATGGAGGTAGGTAACTGTATGAATTGGCTCAACAAAATACCGTGGACTGGGTGACTTAAGGGACAGAAATTCCTTTCTTCCAAACTGAAGTCTGGATCAGGGTTCCAGCATGGTCAAATTCTGATAAAGGCTCTCCTCTTGGCTCATGGACAGCCACCTTCTTGCCATGTCTTTACTTGGCAGAGAGAGAGAGAGAGAGGAGGAAGGTGGTGGGTATGGGGAGAGGGAGAAAGAGGGCTTTCTGGTGTCTTTTATCATAAGGACATTAATCCCATCATGGGGGCCCCACCTTCATGACCTCATCTAAACCTAATTACTTCCCAAAGGCCTCATCTCCAAATATCATCCCACTGGGCATTAGGGGTTCAACATAAACACTTTGAGGGGACACAGTTCAGTCCCTATCAGTGACAAACAGTCCCCGAGACTGAGGAGTTTCCCAGAACATGGACTCTTAGGGCTAAAATTGCAACAGTCCTGGCAAAGCAGAATCCCTGTTCACCTTGCACAGAAGGGAAATCATTTTTTCCCCCAGTTATTCGGAAAGGCTTCATGGAAGAAGTGGAATTTCAATGATTATTTAAAGAATAGATGATAATTGAGAATGGTATTGAATTGGGAAAAGGATAAGTGATACACATTGCCAGCCAGATTACCAGGAACATTAATGCCTGAGTCTATTAATGAGAAGCTATTAGGGTATCACCCTGGAGCAGTTATGTGCACTTTTCCCAAGGCCTTCCAGAGACAATGACTGAATTGTTACACTATGCTTTTTTGATATTCCAGGAGGAATTCTAATATGACAACTGGAGAACTGGTTTCACTGAAATCAAAGAAATGAAATATTTCTTACTCACTCTTTCTTCTCCTTTTCCCTGGACCAGTCCTATTAAAAATATATATATAATATATGTATATATTATATATATATATAATATATAATGTTTTGGTTTTTTTGCAAAAATGCTGTAAACCTACTACTGACCAGACAAACTACTACGTAAGTACTTAGTGATCTGATATTCTATGTAATGAGTTATTTGCACACAAGTAAACATACTGTCCATCAAATCAATTGGAAAGCCTCCAAGAACAGGACCCTTGCAGTCTCTAGATTTAAGGTCCTTGAGTTCTTACTCATCTCTAGTTTATCTTTGGTGCATGCATGGTGTAGGATTGAAAGTAACACTTGCTGAAAAGAATGTGAATGCTGCATATTCTATATAATATAGGCATCTTGACAGGCAGTGTATGGAAAAGCACATCTAGGGAATGTGTCCATATAGAATGTATTCAGAAAATTACTATTTTGGCAGAAGTCCATCTCCCACCTTATCTGTTCTTTTCCTTAATGTTGCCAGGCTAGACTGTATTATATTTCCTGATATACAGTCTTGTAAGAATCAGAGCAGTATGATCCATTGTCCCAAAGTAGATTTTTAAAAATCCAAGCAAGTATGTGAAAGAGATGCTTTGTTGTAAGTCACCAATGTCTTTTTTTCTTAATGATGGCCAAGTGTAAACACAGTTGTTACAGTGTTATAAAGGTCCTTGTTTTGTATGTTTTAACAAAGAGTTATAGATTTTTAACTCCACAGGAAACTCACAAGTCCCTTGTGCAGCACATTTATTTTTATAATGAGGAGAAACCAGTGCCTTCCTCTAAAGTCCACATCCGGTTGGTGGTAAGGCCAGTGTGAAATACAAGTTCACTTGGATTTTTTTCTAGGACCTTTCTATGCTCACATGTCCATTTTCATATTTATGGGAAACCCTCTGGTGCCTTTCATCTCTTTAAGGGAAGATGATTGGCTCTTATTCACTCAAAGAAGGGTTGGAGTTGGAGGAGGGGGTCTCTATCCCAGTCTTTAAGGGGACAAAAACAAGAGGGAGTCAAGGTCAGAACAGGGAGCCAATGGCCAGTAAACCAGTTCTAATAGTGCAGAGCTGAAGGTCCAGAGCCAAAAATCTGAGGTACCAGGGAGAAGTAATCAGATTAATAGATAATATGCAAGACAGAAATAACCTAGGAGATTGCTTGGCAAACCACTGTTGTCTGAAGCCAGCTTTTTTTATTTTTTTTTTTTTTTTTTTTTTTGCGGGCTGGTAGGCAGAGCTGAGTGGGCCAGCGGGCCAGCCTGGCACAGGCAGGAATCAAAGGAGAACATGCATCAGTGCAGAAGGGAGTGTAGATTTTATTTTGCTTCCAGAATAAAGGGCAGTTTGGTGAAGTAGAAAGGGAGCACAGGCTTTGGAGTCTGATAGATCTGGGTGAAACTCAGCTCCCTTACTTATTTGATGTGTGGCATGACTCTGAGCAGATAATTCTGAGCCTCCGTCTCTCCTTTGTGAATGGAGGTTTATGTACCCAGCTCGGGGAGGGTATGTAGTTAGACTACTGAGCACAGAGCGAGCTCGTGGAAGGATTGCAGCTAAGCAAGTGTGAGTGTATTTTTCTTCACAAATCTCTCCTCTAGCCTTCTCACCTTGCCATCCGTGCCCTGTCTTCCACATACTATCTGTGTCTGAGAAGCACAGCTCAAAAAGAACAGGGGAACAATGGAGAGGGGGAGTTGCTGTTACTTCCGGTGAGTGAGCTGTCAGAGGGGGAAGGAATGGGAGAGGCACATGACTGTATTCACCTACAAGCAGGGCTCAACCTGTCCATGTGTGTGAACACGTTCTGTGTGAGCAGGTGTGTGCTGGCTATACCCCATGGGTTAGGTCTTAAAGAGCCTGTTCTGTGTGGAGAATCTCAGCATGAACAAAGACTCATCAGAGGGCAAGGTTGGTCTGTGACCAGATTAGCCTGCCCAAACCTTCCTTCTTCCCTGCAGAAGCCAATGTGGAGTTCCAGTCCTCCTCAGATTCTTCTAAAGCCCCTTTACCCTCACCCCGATGGTTGCCAGAATTCCCCTTCTATTTCAGGTTCACTCAAGTTTTCTCTGTCACCTGAACCTTCAAAATTTCTCCCTGATTTGCTCATCCTAATTTAGTCAGTCAACCCAGAATTATGGAACACATATTATAAATGTAGTATTATGTAAGGGACTTACCAAACAAACAAAACAACCCAAAAGACTCCAACATTGTTCTTGTTTTCAAAGAGTTTATAATCCACAAGGAAAGTCAGGTATATCATAATTCATCATGATAATACTTAATTTGTAGGGCTCTTGTAACAAAATACCCCAACCTGAGTGTCTTCAACAATAGGAATTTACTGCCTCACAGTACCGGAGGCACCAAGTCCTAGGTCAAGGTGTTAGCAGGGCCTTGCTCCCTCTGCTGGTGCTAGGGAAGGATCTGTTCCATGCCTCTCTCCTAGCTCCTGGTGCTTGCAGGCAATCTGATGTTCCTTGACTTCTGCTGTGTCACTCCTATCTTTGCCTTCATCTTCACATGGCATTCATCCTGTGAGTGTGCCTCTGCGTCTGAATTTCCCCCTTTTATGAGGACACCAGTCATATTGGATCAGCGGCTCACCCTATTCCAGTATGAGCTCATCTTAACTAAATATATCTGCAACAAACTTTATCCAGATAAGATCACATTCTGAGGCGTGCGGGGTTAGGACTTCAATTTATGAATTTGGGGGGACACCAGTTAACCCATTAAAACCCTTAATGAAAATTAAGGTAGGGGAAGTCCGGGGTTCTGTCTGCTTTTCTCAGTGGTGCAAATACCATGGATCCTCCTCCTCCCTAAACTCCTGCTTGGCTCCTCTACTCCATACTTCATTGGGCCTATGTCCCTTTGTCCCTTTTCCTCTCCTAGACTCTAAGTTCTATAAAAGCAGAGAATATGTCTTCTCCTTCTCTTGTGACTGCCTCAGCAGTCATGAATCCTCAAAGCCACCGTGCTCAGTGGAGTTGGTGACTTGGCGACTTTCTAGCATGGGGCAGAGTGGTGCAAACACCAGTCTTCTCCGCCTTCGCCTCCACCCTCTCATTAGCCTGAATCCAGCATACCTGGCTTCCTTTGGTTATAAAGCCAACAGGAACTATCTCACAAAGCATACACCCCTCCAGAACCCTGTCCTGTGGCAGGGACCCTGAGCAGAGCACTGGCAAGAGGCACCAGCAACTGTCTCAGCACCTGGACCACCCCTCATGAGAAAATACAGTAGCAAACTACGTGATTCCTTAATGAGAAGTGACAACATCATCAGAGATCCTAATGGTACCCTTACAAATCACAGGGTGTACAGACAGCACGCTTGCTTTTAGCAGGGACATTGGATCCAGGAATATATTCACAGAGCTGTTAGTGTTTTGACACATAACATGGAATGAGGGATTAAAAAAACCCACACAAAAACCAACCCATACACATCTTCATTTGCATCCGTAAAAAAGTCCAAGAAAATATATGTGCTTTATCTATAATATGCACCTATTGTATAGAATATAGAGCCTGATTACGAACTTATGCTTCAATGACCTTATTGAATAAATGATTGGGTTTTGTGGACCTGAGGTTAGAGATCCTGGATGCTCCTAAGACAGCAAAGCAGATGGTGCATTAATAACGGGGGTATTAGGAGGATCGGCTTCCCAATTCCAGTGTATTCATTAATACACTTTAGACAGTTTAATTGCTTCCTGAAACACTAATTGAAAGAGGTTCATTTGCAAATGCCTAGGTTCTAATAATATAAATCTGGCACAGTGCCACAGAAGCCCCTTAAATACTATTATAAGATGGATTGTGGCATTTAAATAAAGGTAGCTACATTTTTAAAATAAAATTGGTACAGTGAAACATAATGTATTGAATTTTTTTCAGAGTAGGGAAAAGAAAACTCAGTAGGTGCTGAATCTTTCCAATATTGGGGTTTATGAAATACTCACCAACATCATGCTACTTGAGCCTTGGGATTGTAAACATCTGGTAGACTCTGTGACTTCAGCAGCACAAAGCAGAATGTTCTCGTTTACATAAACTCATTTCCTATAGGGATAGCTCTGGAATCTGTTATTTCAAGAGAATATGGGACTACATGTTACACTTCTGAAAGGAGGATTTTCCTCTTAGAATCAGGCTGCCGACTGACCTTCCTTAAGTTGTATTTCATGCCTTTATAGGCATACTGACTCTCCACAGACTTCCACAGTATTTACTAACCCAAACTCTGAGCAGTAGGCTAAGAAGACATAAGGAGTTTGTTTCCATGTGAAAAAAATTAATACAGATGGATCAGCACCAAGATTTTAGTGATTTTGTTTCTTTTGGTGGAGTAATTCTTCAATGAATGGGCATGAGTGTTGGCTGGATTGCTTACAGGCTGATGGAGCTTTGGGTAATCTAGAACCTGTACTAGATATTGGTGATCACAAGTGCCAAGTCTTCTGCCAGTGATCTGGACCTTTGATGGTTTCCTTTACTTCTGTGAAGCAGGAGCAAGATACTTTACATAAATGGTCATTGAATTAACTTCTAAGAGCTGAACACAGTTTGGTGACTGGGACTGTTCTGGGAATAGTGGAAGTCTTTGAGGAAAGACAAGTGAGAGCCACAGACAAATGCAAGGTATGGCTTGGTGTTTGATAGGTCAGGGAGTTAGGGGTGTACCTACTTCTTTTCAGGCAGATGAGTGATATTAAATAGGTGGGAGAAGGCCCTTTCTGGAGACTGTGTGATAAAGCCAAGGAGCTCTTTTGTTTTAGGAGCTACCTTACTTTTCGGGGGAGGGGGGATATTTTTCATCAAGAACATAGGAAATGACTTGTTGCATTTGAATTTTTTTCTCATTCCTGTTGATTGCTGTCCAGATATAATTCTTTCTCACTTTTCTACTTTGAGTCCTACTTGTGGAAAAGACTAGCTGGCTTCTGATAGTGTCTATGTATTAAATGCACATGATTTCTGCAATACATTGTACTGATTGTGTTTTTATTTTTTTGTGACTTTAATTCCAGTTATAATTTAAAAATTATATTTTTAGAGGCAAACTAAATTTTTTATTTAAACTGTTTTAAATATAAACAACAAAATGATCTTATCTCTCCCTTGTCTCTTCACCCCCTGGGCCCTAATATTCTTGACAGGGATTCTGACTTTAACCAGATATTGATTGTAGTACCTATCACAGAAGCATTTATTACAAAATAACTCATTTTATCCTCTTCTTATGTCATCTTCTGTTTTCTTCTCCTTTTTTTTTTTTTTTTGCCTTTATTCCAAGCAGTGATCACAAGTAGACTCTCAGTAAACTTTGGTTGCTTTGAATTAAATTGAAATGAAGATAAATATTCTTGAGAATGAATTGAAAGAAAATCAACTATACTTCATCCGAGGTACTAAGTCTAGGGGTCCCCATGTTTGATTTAGTTGCTGGATATGTGGAAATTTTGGTTTCACATCCTGCAAAAGGACAACCCTTGCTAGATGATTTAGCTTTCTAAATAGATATATAAATATATTGTAATCATTATTATGACCAGAAGGAAAATAGGACCCTACTAGTTCACGAAAGCCAACATACCTTTTTTTTAAAATTTCATTTTATTTTATTTTTTTTCAGTGTTCCAAAATTCATTGTTTATGCACCACACCCAGTGCTCCATGCAATATGTGCCCTCCTTCATACCCACCACGAGGCTCACCCAACCCCTACCCCAAAACCCTCAGTTTGTTTCTCTGAGTCCACAGTCTCTCATGGTTTGTCTCCCCCTCCGATTTCCCCCAACTCACTTCTCTTCTCCATCTCCCAATGTCCTCTGTGTTATTCCTTATGCTCCACAAGTAAATGAAACCATACGATAATTGACTCCCTCTGCTTGACTTACCTTTTCTTTTGTATGTCTGAAAATGATCACTTCACCCTGATTTCTTTCCATTTTGATACGGCTCCTCATGACCTGTTTTACTGCACACCCACAGACCTCAGGCTAAGCTCAGAAATGAGGCATGTCTCCAGATGTACCACCTCCTTCCTCATCCCTCTCTTGACTCCCTATCTCGGTGAACTCTGAAAATTCCTCCTCTCTCTTATCATACCCTCATCTCATTGACCATAAGTTTTTGCCTGTCCGGTCTCCTCAGCTTCTACCTTGTGTTCTCCTAATTCTTTCTTCACACTGGTTCCCTGATGAAATTCCTAAATGTGAAATTTGACCATGTCACTCTCTCCTGCTTAAAATCTGAAGGATAAAGTTCAAATGCTTTAAAAAGATATTCTTCCTTCAAAGCTGCCCCGATCTTTTTCAGTAGTAGAGCTCTGTTCCCTATTCCGGGTACGATTATTCCCTCCTTTAAGGCCTCTGTGGAGACTTTTGAGTTGCTCTGTTATAATAGGATTCATGAGCTATAATTACTTGTTTATTTCTCCATCTCCCTAATAGCCCTTGGAGGCAGAGCCTCAGTTTTGTTTTTCTTTTAAGTTTTTCTGTCCTCATCATTTGCCAAAAAATGGGCATGTATTAGGAGCTCCATAAATGACTATTGACTGTAATTGAATATAATAGGAAGGCTGTTTGATTTTTGGTGAGAAAAGAAACCTAACAGAATAAGAACCATGTAGTATCAAAGAGGAGTCAAAGGTCTATGACATTAAAAAGTATTATGCTGAATATTTGAGCACTCCATCCATTCAAAAATGTCTATACTATAGAAACCAGACTGATAGCTAAGATCTGTATGATTTTGTGGCTCAGAACTTCATAGCTCCTTTGTGTAAAATAACTAGCTCTCTTTCTCTATTTCTGCATGTATATACATTGATATATGCCTCTGTGTTTTCAAAGACTGAGAATGCATCTTGAAATGTATAAGCAGTGATACATTTTAATGAATATAAAAAGTTACCTAGGTAGATTACTTGATATCAAATGTACTTTTTTCAACTTACTAAATCCTATCCATCCAGAGTTTAAAAGTCTCAAATTACCTTCTTTAAGAAGATACCTTTGTATTATAATGCAGTTCCATAAGTAATATATTGTTTGCTAATAAGAAGTTCACATGATACAGTTTTGAGTAAGGACCCTGAGAGAAAAGGGTTTGGAGATACCAGATCCTAGACCTTAGGGGTAACAATACGATTAGCTGATATTGTGGTGTGGGGAAGAATAAAGGAGGGTAAAGTCTTAGACAGGTTTTGAGCCCATTTTGGTTACCAGTATGGTTTTTAAAAAAAATTTTGAAATATAATAAGATTGTCTCTTGTAATTGGTAATTAATGAAAGCAGATTCAAGTGATAAGCATGCATTTAAACATGGGTAAGGGTGAGGTAAGGGTAAGGGTGCTTTAGGGTTAGATACTTTAGGGTATGGAAGTCCCAGGTTTTCATGGCAGAATTAAAAGTGTCATCTTTAGAGAGTTAAATACTATAAATGTTACTGACTTGGGTTCTTGGGCCCTCCATGTAATAGAAATCGACTGGGGCCAAGTGGAAATTCCAGGAAAGACTTTTATTAGGGTTCATGCTGGAGTGCAAAGGAGACAGCACAAAGGAAAGAGTCCTTTAGGCTGACTCCAGGAACAAAGGCCAGGGACAATTTTTACAAAGGCTAAGATGGGAAAGGAACAACGTCTAAGCATATGGAGGTGGGGAAGACACAGAAAGTTGCCTATGCAGTCACAGTAGACAGAACATGCTTTGTCATGCATCACATATCTCCAACTCTGAGCATGATTTTTAGCATTATAATGAGGGAAACTTTAGTGAAAGTTCAGGGCTGGGGTATACCTTGGCACAGACTGATTTGGTCCTGTCTTCTCTAGTCTTCATAGTCCAGTTCCCCCTCG
>PISX010025208.1:0-26633 GCA_004024625.1 Mellivora capensis
TGAACTGGACTTTTAATATCCAACTGGACTTTTAATATCCATGAGTCCTAGAAACTTGCTTACCACAACCGTATTTTTTGAATACTACTATAAAAGCATGTAGTAGACTGCTTCTTGAACTCATCACATGAAGACTTACATATGGCAACAAACTAACAAAAAACGATGTAATTCCAGTCAAATCTCAGCCACCAGACCCTCGTCTTTAAATGCAGAGTGTTGATCTTAATCTAAAAAGCCTCATGTGGTTTGGGCTCTGGTTACCTTAGAAATTTCTGACTCTAAGCACTCTGATGGCAAGCAAGATTAGTTTGAATACTTTTCCTATGGGGCACTAACGAAATCTGATGAACTAGAATCCTTGATTTTTATGTGGCCCTTTCACATCCTGGGTTTCCTGGCACTGAGGGGTTTCCTGCAGCAGCCAGATTTCCAGTGCTAGGCTGGAAAGGCCTACACAAATCAGCCAGCTGGTTATCCTATCTTCAGACCACATTCTAGAAATCAGCGTTTAGACAGACAACTTTTTCAAATGAAGACACTGCTGCCATTCCACAGATCTTTAATACGGGTAAACTACCAAAAATGGGAATCTCTCCTCCCAATGATCAATCATTTTCATAAAGAAAAACAAGTATCATACACAGACACACAGATATAAGGAAAAGTAGTTTTTCCTTATAAATCATCACTGATTTCACTTTCAAAGATAAAAATTCCAAGTCAAATACAATTCTATAAACAAAATTCCAGATGCAGATTTCTTTTTTAAGAACTATTTCTAAATTAAAATAAATGTCTTAAAAAATCAGTTGTGACTACTGAAACACGTTACTACTTGGAGGAGTCCTTCACCCAACTTGGCTGAGAAAAGCAGCCAGTCTCAAAAGGGTATATATTGCACGACTCCATTTATATAACATGCTAAAAGAGACAGAACTGATGATGAAGAACGAATCAGTAGCTGCCTGCAGGGATGAGGGTGGGAGGAGGTTAAGTATATAAAATGACAGCATGAGAGTTTTTTGAAAGTGGGAGAACTGATCTGTATTCTAATTGTGACAGTGGTTACACAAATATTTATCTAAGTTCAAAGAACTAAACACCAAAAGAAAAAAAAATTGGGACACCTGGGTGGCTCGGTCGGTTAAGCAGCTGCCTTTGGCTCAGGTCACAATCCCAGGATCCTGGGAGGGCTTCTCCCTCTGCCTACTACTCCCCCTGCTTTTACTCTCTCTGGCAAGTGAATAATCAAATCTTTTTTAAAAAGTCAGTGTATAATTTTTAAAATTTATTTAAATAATCAGTGACTTCTTTCTAAAATATGTTAATAATCTTACCATGTACTGAGGTATTGCGTTAAGCCCCCTTATATTTATTTTATATGCACACAAATCCTTAAGTTTATTTATATAATATATTTAATATACATAAAATAATATATGATTGTGTCCTCCCCTACTGGACTGTAAGCTTCTTAAGAATATTAAGTATAATGAAAAACTGAGGCTTCACAAGTGAAGTACATGCCCAAAGCCAAACAATTTAAGGTACAGAGAACATGATTCCAACTTAGATTTGTCTCCAATGCCTATATTCTTCACTAATGTAAATATCCTATACTCTCTCCCCTCTGTTCATAAATACCAACCACTCTGCCTCTTCCAGTGATATCAGAAAGGTATTAAGTTTACTCATTCTATTCTTAACTCAATGCATTACCCTAACGTGAAAATGTCTGATGAGCAAAGCATGATCCTAGAGCAGCAAGGTCCAACAGAACCTTCTGCAATAATAGAAACGTTCTATACCTGTGCTGCCCAACATGGTAGCCTATACCCACATGTGGCTAGCAGTGACCAAACTGGACAGCACACTTCTAGAGAAATAATATAAAAAGTACATGCCACAGAAAAAAGTAACTTCTCAAAATAGGAAGGCAACTCAACAATGAAATAACTCAAGGTAGATGTATAATGAAGGAGTAAGGCTGAGAAATGCAGAACTACTTGGGGCGCCTGGGTGGCTCAGCTGTTTAAGAGTCCGACTCTTGATTTCAGCTCAGGTCATTACCTGAGGATCATGAGATCGAGCCCCACACCGGGCTCTGAGCTCAGTATAGAGTCTGTTTGTCTCTCTCCCTCTGCTCACTCTTACTCTCTCTCAAATAAATAAATAAAATCTTTTTAAAAAAAATGAAATGCCCAACCACGAAACATGTCACAAAACTGTCTATTTTTCACACACCTATTCACCCTTCAAGATTCAGTGTAAACACCGAGTTCATTTATACTACCACTACACTTTGAGTATGTGTAGTGTACAACTGCATATTAAATAGGAGATTGCCTTCTTCCCACTGGATTCTGAGCATCTTAAGAACAGATATTAACATATACAGCACCAGCACCTCCTACCTATATCCAGAAGCTTTCCACAATAATAAGCATTTTTTCATTCAGTTCTAGTGAGAAAAATTATCTTCTCAGGTCCTTCAACTACAAATTCAATTCAATTCTGCAAGCACTTGAGTACCAGCAACACATAGAAAAGGGAAGTCCCTGTAAAGAACTGAGAGAGGGGATGGGAGATACAAGATATGGGTAGACAACAAGAAGAGCAATCACGTAAGTGTGTGCTGTAGGGCAGACCAGCACCTGTCAGGAGTCCTGATGGTAAGAGAAAGCTGGAAAGCAGTTTAAGAACAAAGCACCCATTATCAATTCTGCAATAGCAATGGTGTAAGATAATTTACTGTATTCCCAATCTATTACTCAGGAAAGTCTACCGGATTTAAAAGAAAAAAATCAAGGAAAGCCTTCAAGATTTATCCTGGCTCCACTCACACTACCCATGTCAGGGTCCCATCCTACTGCTTATACCACAAGGCCAAAACTATTCTCAGAACAAATCTTACTAGATCCAAAGTTTCCATGACAATCTCAGAGCAGAAAGTGGCATCGTTTTCTTTCATACACAAACCCTGATTATCTTTAACATCCTTTAGGTCCTCAAAATGTGCTATTTGGAAGAGTTACACAGTACAGTCTCGAAGTCTATATATGCTGCATCTGAAGCTAACAATAAGTAACATAGTTTGAATTAACTTCCTAAGTTAATTCCTAATTCTGTTTCCTTTAAAAATCAATAGGGAGGGGGTGCCCTATGAGTCTGCAAATTCATAGACATCAAGGCATTATCTGTAGGTCAAGTAAGTTGAAAATATTACTATCATGTAGAAGTTTGCAAAACAGTAGACTAGGAAACAACAGTTCTATACTAGAACTTTTTCAGATTTTTAAAAATCACCAGCAAGTTTTCACATCTTCATCAGTACACAGGCTGTTCACAACAAAAATCAGAGAAAAATCCGTTTAGTTTTCCTAGACTGAATGGCCATGGGCTGGTTAATTACTTAACTTCTTTGAGCCTCCCATCTCAAATTTAAGATTGTGGGCTTGAGACTAGATGCCCTCAGAGGAAAAACTAACTTAATTAACTAAGATAATTACTTACAGACTGACTTCAACAAGACTTCTGGTTCAATCCCAATTCACCCATAAACAAGAAAAATACAAAACTATGGTAGTTATTAAAATATGTCATAAATTCTGATACTCCACCCTTCAAGACATGGAGCTTAATTCCTATGCCCTTGGCTACAGGCTGGACTTAAGTGACTTTCTTTTAACTAACAGCATGTGGCAGTGGTGTGGCTTCCTCATTGCTCTAGCTTGATCATTTGCCCTCAGGGAAACAAACCACCACCATGTTGTAAGGACACTCAAGCAGTCTGTTGAAGAGCTGAGACCAGCAGATTGCCAGCATTAACCTGCCAGAGTGTGAGCCACCTGGAAAGCAAATCCTCTAAGCCCAGTCAACATCTTGACTGTTAACCTCCTGAAAGACCCTGACCCAGAACCACCAAGCTAACCGAGTCCAGATTCCTGACCCAAGATAAGCAAATATTTATTATTTTAAGCCATGAAGTGTTGGGATAATTTGTAATAGCAAGAAAGTAATCTGCCAGTGTTTTTCAAAAAGTGGACCTTGATTCATTTGTGACTGATGAAATCAATTTAAACCACCACAATCAGGCTTAAGTTAGAAAAAAATAATTGTATAACTCAAAATAACAAGTACTATTTCCTGAAGACTGTTAAATCTTATATACTGTGTAAACCAGGTAGCAGTTAATACATGTATATCTTAGAATTATAACCAAAAAGGTATGAAACCCAAAAGCCAACACTAATAGGATTAAAACAAAAAGTTCCCTAAAGTATAAGGAATCCTTCAGGGAATATGGACTGAGCAATAACGAACTATAAAATAAGCATTTCCTATACACTTTATAACCAAACCAATGAACTATAAGACACTCTCAAAAATACATCTTTTCAGACTTACATTTTAAACTTCATGTAAAACATAGAAGGCGTAGTAGACTTAAACATGTAAAAACAGGTCATTTTCCTAATTTAAGAGGTCAGCCAGGAGGACATCCTTATAAAATACTGTACTGAAAAAACTGCTCTGGGATCTACCCACATCTATTATTTCCTCTACTACTTTTACTATCAGTGTTAAAGGAAATTCCATCTTCCACTTCAGCCCACACGCACAAATTTTTGCCAAAAAACAAATAAGGTAAGTACAGTACAATTAAATTGCTTTCCGCCCAATGTCCAAGTCTCACGGAAATTATCCTCTTCAGAACACAAGCAAGTGCATACTTTTCTTATTTCAGCACAACATGCATCAAAACTTTCATCAGCACATGACTGTAGAATATTTATGCATAATTCAACTCTGGATGAATCCACTTAGATTATTTGCTTACACTGTGATTTTAAGTAAATGTGTGAAACTATTTTTGAACTCCTAATTTACCAAATTCATTTTCAAAATACCAAAATAAATCAGTGCATAAGCACTAAACAGATGATTTAACTTTTTATTTTTCTCATTACTGAACTCACGGCATTTGTGGCTCTCCCACAACCAGACTGACAGCTTTCCTTGTCCCAATCCTGAGATACACTACTAGTTCTCCTTTGCAATGACTATTTTCTCCCCAGCCTTTGCATCTGTATCCACCTAAGTATTTCCACTTCAGCAAATTGTAGAAAGCACATAGAACTGGTACAGAATTCCTTATAATGCTATTATTTTGTGATGGTGACTAAAAATCAAAATAATTTGCATACTTGGCAAAATTCAAGTACACATGCCTAAGTCTTGAGAAAACTGGCAGCAAAGCAGCCCTGTTCTCAAGAGCAGCAATTCCTGAGACAAGACCAGGATGCTC
Organism: Mellivora capensis; assembly: GCA_004024625.1. Classification (NCBI taxonomy): domain Eukaryota; kingdom Metazoa; phylum Chordata; class Mammalia; order Carnivora; family Mustelidae; genus Mellivora; species Mellivora capensis. The sequence continues at coordinate 5,312 of PISX010025208.1, forward strand.
CTGGCAGCACTTTCTCTAGAAATGAGATCCAGAATTTCAGGAATAACCCTGGTTCATTTCTGTACAACTACCTAAGAGTACTGGGAAACTATTCACTGGTCTTAAGAATAAGCAGTTACTCTGAGACTCAAGGCCAATACTCTAGACACAATGGCTAAAACTAACCCAAAACTTTAACATCAGTTTTGTCCACTTTTTCCTTTAGTTTCCCTCAAGTCAGTTCACTCTCCATGTAAGCAGTCCATCAGACCATAAACTTGAAAGTTCACAGTCAAGGTCTAAAAGAATTAAGAACCCAAAGATCTCTAACTACATCTACCAATCAGAGTCAATTTAGTTTCCCAGTAAGATGAAACAGACTTCAACTGCAGAGCCAATCCAAGGAAGCTGGCATGCCTGTCTGAAGGCCAACTTTGATGTGTTAGTGATAGCACACTAGAAATACTTCTATCAGGGTCAGAATTTAGTTTTGCAGGTAGACATTTAACCACTCAAGTCATTTATCTAGCTGATCAAAGAATAAGAAAGTTCAAGGCAGGTATGTATGAAATCTATTATTCACTTTTGGACCACTAAAGTTACACAGCTGCTTATTTTGTCTTCGAAGAAAGAATTAGTCATCAGTAGCCCTGGGTAAAACTAGATAACTAAATCAAACTCACATTTTTAGGAGGGGACACTTATGTATGTCGAATTAACTGTCTTAAGTTATTAACCTTGCCTTAAATATTTTGAGAAATATGTGCCAGAGCTCTGTGCTAGTCTGGCCCTGCAAACCAAAATGAGTTCAACATCAAACTAAGGAACTTATAACTAAATTGCATACTTTAAAACCAGAGAGAATCCTGGAACCTGCTACCTCTATTTCCTTAATAATCAAGCCATATTCTTTTTAAGTCTCCAAGATCCTAGATTATGTAAAATACAGAAATCATTAAACCCAGTTCTCAAATAATTAGGTTGTACTTTAAAAGATATAAAATTCTAGCAAAATGGAAACACAAAAATAAATTTTCAAATGTTAATAATGACCACCAGAGAATCTAAGTCCCCTGCTCGCCATGTAACCTATTTCTGGACTTCCAAATTTAACAGAATGGCCAACTCTAAATCGAATCTAATAGTCCCTCAGAGACCAAGACTTAACAGGAAAGTAAATTGTGCTTAAGTAACAAACATGCTTTGCAAACTTATTTTTTTTTTTGGACCAACGCCTCATAAACTAAACCACAATTACTGACATAAGCATCAAGTTCAATACTAACAAACGTTTGTCATCACGCTCAACTAGTCTGTAAGGAAGAACTTGTACCTCTTTATACACAGCACAAACTGACATATCTACTTCGGTATGACTTTTCCAATTCCACTGATGATAGAAAGGTATTCGTGATTTACAAGTTTCTCCCTGGCTCTCAAGTCCACTCATTTCAAGTTTTAAGATGAAAACTTAAGACACACGGGAAATAAAGGGACAAAGATAATGGCCAAGAGATGTCAAGCAGAAGCTTGCAGACAGATGCGAGCGGTTCTGCATCCCTTCCCGGAGCATCTCCAGGACTGTCCTACCTAAAACACTTTATGTAAACATGGGGCTTGTGACTCAAGCCTCCAGCCCCAATAGGTGGAGAGAAGTTTCCTCGCCTCGGCTGCACATGGTTTGCAGAAGTTTGGCTGGAGCAGAGCGGAGCCTGGGTGGGAGCGGCAGTGTAGTTAGTGCTGCAGGCGGCGGCGGCGGCGGCGGCGGCAGAGCAGCAGGAGGCGGAGGCGGGCGGGGGGAGGGGAGGCGGCTGGGGGGGCGGAGGGGGCTCTTGCCGCCACTGCTCTCTCGCCGCCTCTCCCCCCCGGCGGGAGCCGCTCTCAGCCTCTTTGCACTAGTCGCTCCGCTCTCTCGGTCATGTGACCTTAACGTAACCGGACAGGAAAAGCCCCGCCGCCGCCGCCGCCGCCGCGCCGGAGACACCGACCGCGGCGGCAGCAGCAGCAGCAGCAGCAGCAGCAGCAGCGAGAGGCAGAGGCGGCGGCGGCGGGGAGAGCACGGCCAAGGCTGCCCAGCGGTGCCTCCTCCACACCCCCCGCCGCAGCAGCACCGGCGACAGGTAAGCGCGCAACGCCTCCACCTCCCGGGGCCGGTGCCCACGTGCCGCCCCCGACCCGGGCTCCGGGAAGGCGGAGGGGGGGCGGGAGCCACCGGAGCTCGCAAACGGTTCCGGCACCAACGGTGGCAACAAAGAAGACGAATGACCACCGTCCCGGGGCTCCGGGTGAAGGCAGGCGGAGGGCCCGGACCACACGGGGACCCAGTTCTGGGAAGCGAGGGCAGGGGCGCCCCGCGGGGGCGGTGGCGGCTGCGCCTGGCGCCGGGGCTCTGGCCGCCTGACAAAACCATCCCCCGGAGCCAGGCGGCGGCGAGTCGGCGGCAGCTCCATCCGGGGCTTTGCGGGAGGGGGAGGGGACGGAAGCCGAGAGGGCGGGCGGCGGATCGGAGGGAGGGAGGGAGGAAGGGGAGGGGGGCGATTCGCGTTCCGTTCCCCGTTGCCGGTCCCTCCCTTCTCGCCGCCACCGCGAAGTGCGTCCCGAGCGGCGGCGGCCGGTGAGCGTCCCGCGCTGGAGCCCTGAGAGGCGGGCCCGTCAGGTGCGTAATCCTTCCGACGCCTCGCCGCCGCCTCCTGCTGCTGCCGCTGCTGCTTCTTCGGCGGCAAGGCCGCGAGCTGCGGAAGTGGGTTTGGGGGAGGGGAGCGGAGAAGGAGGGGGAGGGGAGGGATCCGGTCCGACCGGAGCAGGCCCGGCCTCTCTGGCGCTTCTCCCAGCTGCAGCGGCTCCTACAGCTGCTGCCGCTACTGCTGCAGCTCCGCCTCCCCGCTCGCGGGCGGGGGCGCGCACGCGCGCTTCCGGCCTCCTCGGGTCTCGCGCTGTCTTCGGCTCTCGCGCGCGCTCTTCCCCTCGCCCTGTCTGACCACCCCCACGCCGCCCCCGGCGCCGGAGCTGTTGCGCCAGCCGGGGCGTTGCGCACGGCGTAGGCGTCGGCATTGTGTTAAACTCCGCGGGACTTGGGGCGAGCGCGCGCGCGCACGCGGGACTGAGGGAAGCGGAGAGCGTGCGGCGCGGCCGGAGTGCGTCGCCCCTCCCTTCCCCTCCCTTCCCCTCCCCTCCCCTCCTTCCAGCCCCTCGGGGATGGGGGCGGGGCCGGGGTGCGCGGCGCCCGGGCCCGTCGGGCCCCCGCCGGTCTGGCCGGCCCCGCCCTCGGCCGGGTCCCCGCCCCCCGGGACGGGGCGGGACGGGGCGGGGCGGGGCGAGGCCGGACTGGGCGGCCGTTGGGCGGCTCGCCTGCGGTCCGGGGAGATGCAGGCCTCTCTGGGCGCCGCCCTGGTGGGCCTCTGCGGCCGGGGCCGCAGGTGTGGGCACGCTGGGCCCGCAGCCTCCGGCTTCCGCCCCGTTGCCGATGTGCGCCTCGGCTAAGGCCGAGGTTAGCTCGGCGCTGCGCTGTGGTTTCTGGCTGCTTTGCCTTGGGGCGTGGGCCGGCGTCGGTGCTGCGCCCCGAGCCGGCGCGGCCCTCCCACACCGGAGGGCTCCGAGAAGGGGAGGCTGGGGGCTCGGAGGCTGTTTCCCGGGCCCGAGAGGATTTTCCGGTGTAACAGAAGCCCCAAACCAATGATTTTTAAACGGGTTGCGAAGATAATACAGAGGTGCTTTTCTGGTACAGCGAAAGGGGGGCGATGAGAAAGCAAGGGTAGCTGAGCAGGCAAAAAAGTGGGCAGGGTGAAAATGCAGATTGTTAATGCTAGACTATTTACTGCCAGAACTTGCAACTGCTCTACTAATGATGCCTTAGGGAATTAACCCCCTCCCCCTCCATTGGCTGCAGTGTTATTTGCTCTCCATCAAATACAATGGGCCCACTTAGTGTATAAGTTTCAATTCTATTCATTTTAATAGGTTATTGTTTCAGTAAAATAAAGCATAAGAAGTCAGAATTACGGGCTCATAACAATTTAGGGGTGCTCAGGGTTCCCTTAAATGGGCTGCCCTGTCCTTTTTAGGACAGACCTCCACGTAGACCCTGAGGGAACCTTGCACTGGCATTTTAGTTGGAGAGACCTGAAACTTTATTTTTTTTTTAATTTTTTTAAAAATTTATTTATTTGTCAGAGAGAGAGCGCGAGCGAGCACAGGCAGACAGAGTGGCAGGTAGAGGCAGAGGGAGAAGCAGCACCCCCCCCCCCAAGCAAGGAGCCCGATATGGGACTCGATCCCAGGACGCTGGGATCATGACCTGAGCCAAAGGCAGCCGCTTAACCAACTGAGCCACCCAGGCGTCCCGAGACCTGAAACTTTAAAAGAAAATCAGAACTAAGACATCATAAATGCTCATTTCTGTGATTTATTACAAACCAACATTAACTTAAAAAAGTAGATTTCATTTTGCATTCTAAATAACCTTGTGTATATCCAGGGTGTTTTCAAACTGTTAAAATGTAATTATTAAGAAAAAAAAGTTCCATATTCGTTTAAGCTGGGCATTTCACTTAATAAATTGGTGGTTTATAGAAGTTTATTTTCTAGCCAAAGAATTGACCTCTTATTGATACTGACCTCTTAAGATCCCAAAGCACAATTTATATCAGGGGAAATAAGTGCCACAAATAGTAGTGAAGGAATCCTTTGAAGGGTGGCAAATAAACCACCCCTGAAGCTTTGTTGCAATGTATAGTCCAAGCACTTGCCAGTTTTAAAGCTTCTCTCAAAGAGGGTGTAAGTAAATGGTGCTCTGCACACTTCCACTGAAATACTCCAGCAGCACAGTAAACGGGGCACTTTTTAGGCCACAGAATAAAAGCTGCCACAATGACTTTTTCTTATCATAATGATTAATTGGAACTTTGCACTGTCCCCAAAGATCTCCTCTTTTGTAATACAAAAATTATATAAAATTGTATTCACCTTAATCCTCTAAGATAGATGCGCCTTATGAACACTGCATGTCCTGTGTACACGGATACGCATTCCCCAGCTTGAGAATGAGCTCCTGACATGGAGGTAGAAAGTGAAGGAAGCCTTCAAGGCTCATAAGTGGCATTGGCGTGGGAATGGCTTTGGAGCTGGGAGACTCTTCTGCCCTCTCTTCTTAACTGTCTTGGTGCTTGATCCCTAGTCCCACTGACTTTTCCCTGAAGTTAACATTGAAACGTTGAGCAAGTGGTGTGGTTCCAGCCTGTCACGGTGAACGAAGAGCTTGCTGGTCTGCTGGAGACTGCCATAAATTTCAGAATGCACATGGCAGAAATGGGAATTTATCACTTTTCCTACCTCCTTGCGGTTGCAAAGCAGGACTCTAAAAACCCAAAAGGGAATTGAGAATTTTTATTTTCCTGAAGAAAAAAAAATTGTAAACATTCTAAGCATCAGCGAGAACATTTTCTAGGCTTTATTTATGCCCAAGTATATGAGTTACAATTTTGTTACCAAATTAAACTTAAATAATTAAAATACTACTCTGAGTCAATAGTAAATAAGAGTGTTTTACAATGCTAATATGCCATTAAGAGATGGAATCAGTAGCCAGAGAATAGTTAAAGTTGGCAGTCCAAGATAGTTTAGGACCATTTTTTTCCTATGTTATAAGGCCAAGTTAGAGGCTGTATTTATGCTCAAACCCATGATTCCTGGCTCACATGAATGAGGTACGCATCCCAAGACTTTCTCACTTCAAGAAAGCTCAGTGTGCAAAGATAGGAATTTATAAAGCATTTTTAGGTATCTAAGTACTTGTAAAACTGCCCTTTTTACTTTGCAAGAGGTTCAGTTCCTTTAAAGTGTGTACCCGCCTAAGTTCTGCATCAAGCAAGGAAGAACTTTCAGAGTCATCTGAGAAAGGTTTCAATGTATGGTTGTGTCCCACATCACGCCGGTCTTCTTAGATTCTCTGAGCTTCATAGTGCTTCTGAGCAGGGGTTGGGGTTGTGTGGTCTGCACACCCTTCTGAATCTCCAGGACCCCGTCAGGGTTCCTTGAGGTCAAAACAATTTTATAATAATGGTAAGATGTTATTGGACTTTTTAGCTGTTGACAAAATGTGTCAACGTTGGAAAGATCCACTGCCTAACTCACCGAGCTGACATTTTCCAGTGACCCATGGGGGATGTTCACAAAAACCATGCATGAGTAAAAGATCCGTTCAAAGTGCAAGCTAGAGCAATGAATTTTACTGTAAGAGAGTAGGAAAATTTTCATTCGTTATGTATTTTTAGATCAAACTGCTAACCTTCAAGAAACTACGACTTATCAGGTTTTGGTGTAGTATCAAAGAAAAATATCCACAATTTCCTGGAAAAGCTATTAATATATTTCTTTTCCCAACTACATCTGTGGGTGAGGTTGGATTTTCTAGAGTACTCAACCAAAACAGTTATCACAACAAAGTAAATGGAGAAGTAGAGTAAATGCAGAATCCCATTGTCTTCTGTTAAAGAGATTTGTAAAAACAGCAAATTAGATTAGGTTTTTAAATTTTGCTATGTGATCATATGTAGGTTTCCTTAAAGTTGATTATAGCATAATGCCTTTAGAATTCTCACTTTAATATCAACTCCATTAGCCATAAACCTCTGACTTGGTTCTCCTTGACACAAACTGTCCCAGAACTGCCTCTTTCTGACCTTCACTTAGAAATTAAAAACTAATTCCAAAGTTAACGTCAGCAACCTGTAACTGAAAGGGCAATCTCTTACAAATCCAATGGTTTTCAAAGTCAAAATATGTGCTATTGATTAGTTTATGTTCCACCTTTTTCTAATTGCAATGGAAGAGGATTGACTAATGTTATGAACAATGCATCAAATTGTCACCACAACTGATTAAGACACATTTCCTAGCTTTGAGATACAGTTTAAAAACATTAAAATTCAAATGGCCAGCCTCATTCAGGTTTACTTTATAGACCCTAAATATTAATTATTAATAATACTAATTGAAAAAGCAGTTTTTTCATCCTGGTAAGTGGTCTGAGCTACTTGAAAGAATCAATCTTACTTGTGGGTAGTGCTTTTTCTGTTACAAATATGTCCTGTGCATTACAGTATTCATTTATGCTTCACTTAAATAAAATTAAGGACTTTAGAGGACCCTTTTAGTGCCCTTAAAATGGGTAGTCTAAGTGGTATTTAGTATCTTAGGAGAGCTATTATATTTAAAAAGTGAGTCATCAATTCCCAAAAGCTGTTTTGGTCGCCTCTTCTTATACTGACAATGTAGGAGGAAATTGGGTTGTCAAAATATACTATGATGATATTGTCTCATTCAGCTGCACCTCCAAAGGATAAGTAACTTGCACAGAAGGATCAGAGCCACCTGGGCTGCCAGCTGGAGGCAAAAGTCCTTGACCTCTAGGCGGTACCACCTTATCAGTGTGGAAAACAGTGGTGAAGCATTGAATATACAAGTGGTCATTTATATTTAGCTCTGAAAAGTGCTTTTGACGTGTTTCAACATGTATCTTGCAGTCTCTGAATTTGCTTAAGTTTAAAAAAAAATTTGTACGCATATACGTGTATAAAGAAGGCATTCAATGAAAACCCACTTTTAAGAATTGCTTCCCCTCAGGCACCTGGCTGGCTCATTCCATAGAGCATGTGACTCTTGATCTCCAGGTTTTGAGTTCCAGTCCCATGTTGGGTGTAGAGATTACTTAAAAATAAAATCTTAAAAAAAGGAGAAGAATTGCCTCCCCTCCCCCATCTCTGTTTTTCCCTCCGTGCCTTTCTGCTCACTATTCTGATTTAAGAAAGACAAATGATTTTTTTGAATTTAGTTTTTTGGGTTTTGTTTTGTTTTTTTTTTTTTAAGTTCTGTGTATAGTTTTAAATGATCAGGGGCTTTATGTAGGTCTTCAGTTTCTTGTCACGATTTCATGGCAGCCCTCTGTGACTGGGAGTGCTAGAACTCTGGGGACTGACCTCTGGAGCCAAGTAGTACAGAGGAAAGTGTGTGAAATTTACACCCATTAGACCAGAATTCAGTTGACTCCTGTTTGCAGTTGTAACCTCTGTGAACTATCACGTAGTGATTCAAGGTTGGAGTCAGCTGCACCCAGCTTCTCCAAGGACTCTCAGACATAAATCCCAGCGGGGACTCAGGACTCCAGACCAGTACAGTCACCATGTGTACTGCACACCTCTACTTGGTTATCTCAGAAGTATCCACCCATCCCACCACCTCCCAACATAACCTCACGGTCTTCCACACACAGCTGGCTCTTTGCCCGTGTTCTCTCTTCTGGCAGGAATCCCCAGGATCTTTCTAGTTACACAAGCGAGAAATCTAGTAGGATCCCCCCCCCGCCCCCGCCCTCCTCCATCCAATTCACTACCAGCTCTGTTGAGTTTTTATCTTCCAAATGCCTTTTAAATCCCATCCAGATCGCCACCACCGACTTTTGTCACCTCTTCTAGACCACAGAAAGGTCTCCCCTCTCACCACCTCCGGCAGGTCTGCCCTCACCTGCCTCTTCACTCCTCAGTCAAATTTGGTTAGCGCTGCAGGGCAGCCATCCGATCACTCACCCTGCAAAATGCCCTTGGTGGCCCCCATTTCTTTTCAGATACGGACCAAACCCTTAAGAAGACCTGAGTCTCCAACTTCACCTCACCTCCTCCTTTTCCGGCTCTTTGACCTTCAGTCACATGGACCTTCTCCCAGTTCCTCAGCTGCATCCTACTCCTTCCTATCTTAGGGCCTTTGCAGATGCTTCCCCTTGGCCTGGAACAGTCCATCTTTGCCCAGTTGACTCTTCTTACTCTCCAGATATCTGCTTAACTGGCATTTCCTCACAAAACCCTTCCCTGATCTCCAGCCCCAAAATTAGACCCCAGTTTCATGATAATTTTTAATTTTGTAAATGTGTGTACTTCTTTGATTCTGCCCTCGAACTCTGCACTCTCCATGCCATTGTGAACACTATACTTGGCAGCTCCAAAAGCCCTCGACAAATGTATGACTCCCCAGATCTGCAGCTTCAGAGCTGGACTACATGTGGGCAAGTCACTTAGCCTCCTAAGTCCAGTAGATTTCTGCTGGAAGGAGGCTGGTTGGTCCGATCTGCAGCTTCAGAGCTGGACTACATGTGGGCAAGTCACTTAGCCTCCTAAGTCCAGTAGATTTCTGCTGGAAGGAGGCTGGTTGGTCCTTGGCACATAATAAGTGGTCATTTATTATTAAAGCTGTGGTTATTCGTATTATAATTCATACTGAGGAGTGACAAAATGATGCACTGTGGTGTTATTGAAGATTAAATGATGAGTGTAAAGAGTTACCATAAAATATAAAGCACTGTTCAGGACTTAATTGTTAGCATGAAGAAACACAAAGTGACATTTAAAAATCAAAAATAGCTCCCTTTAAATTGATGTGAATTTTTTAGGTTAATCTAAGATAAATAGAAATTCAGCTCTTATCCCACATCACCCAGCTAGTCAGGGGCCAAGAACTCAACATTCTTCTCTCTGAACCTAGAGTTTCTTAATTTTTTTTTAAACAAATACTGAACACCAGACAATACACTAGTATGTGAAATAAAGTAATAAGTGATAAATCAGACCCAGTGATGCATTTTTGGGAAGCATCAGGCAGACATAGTGTAAAGTAGAATGTTCACCGATGCTCCAGAGGTAAGGAGGGCCTCCTAATCTTGAGGGTCAGGGAAATTCTGCAGGAGACAAGGTTGGGGACTGGGGGAAAGGGGAGGCAGTAAGTGGTGGGTCCCTCTGGAAGTGACGTGTTTGAAGGTCCAGCGTAGAGTTTCTAAGGCCCCGTTCAAACAGGCCCCCAGTCCTGACAGTGGGAGTAGAGATCCGCTGCTGGGCTCAGCCTGGAGAGAACGGGCTCTGAGCAGTGAGTGTTGCAGATGGCTGAGAGCCTAAGAATGGCCTGGGCTTCAGGACCTTCTGGTTATAAAGAAAGATGCCCTTCTTCAGTTTAGCTCAGCTCATCCGGCATTTCCAAAGTAAGTGAAATAACATCATTTTGTCCCCATTACCATTCATAGACTCAGATGAAATTGGGCTTTTAGTGATGCTCGGATTTCAGAACAAATTGGTTACGTGATGACTTCGTGAAGCTCATCGAATGATAATCTTATATCAAGGAAACAATTAGGCACAACTTAATGTCATAAAGTAAAATTTTATGTTGTATTTTTTTTTTGCATTAGAACATTTTTCTTCCATATACTGAATATAGTGCCAACAGCCCTTCCTTTAGAAAGGTATTCTCACCTTGTGTTCTTTCTGCCCATTTACACTTAGAAGTCCCCCATCCCTACTGAGTGTGTGAATATTTTATGTCTTTTCTTGAAAAATAAAGAGAGAATGATACCCTTTTGGACCCCTAGTTTCAAGGTTGGTTGGCTGGTGTTTAGTAGGTCTGTGAAATCTGAAAGTCTGGAAACCATTAGTTTCCATCAGCATGAGACCATGTTGTGCAGGGGTTGGTCCATGGAGGACCAGTAAGCTGTGCTGAAAACTTTGGGTTTCACACTAAAGGAAGTAGGAAATCACAGGAGGATTTTAAGCAGGATAGTAACATCAGATTTGCCCTTTGGAAAGAGCCTTCTGGCTATTCCGTGTGGATGGACTGAAGAGCTAGAGCCGGAAGCTGGAGAGATGTGTAGGGAGGCAGAGCTCAGTGGTGGGATAAGAAGCTGAAGTTGGTGGGCCATGAGTGACTGACTATAGAATGAGGGAAGTGGGGCCAAGAAAGGGGGAATTGAGATTCCTGGCTTGGTCAAGAGATGGATGGTGGTGCCATGCACTCGGCAGGGGGTACGGAAAGAAGGGGTTTGTGTCCGTGGCTTTTAGTGTCCTTTGGAGGAAATGGGGGTGAGGGGAAAGGGGATTTGAATTGTTTTTCCTGTTCTGAATTGAGGGGTTGTTTGGGGTGGCCCATGAGAGTGGACTGGATCCCCACAGAGAGTCCACAGAAGGAGAATTAGGCTGTGGTCAAGGCAAAGGAGCATCAGCAAAAGAGGAATCCTTGGTGGAGATTAAAATAGAACAGCCAGAGGTGAGAGAAAACCAGAGCACAGCGGCCTCGGAGCCCGAGACAGTATTTATGGAGCAGGAGGAAGGGTATTAAATGCCGCAGAGAGGTCGAGTAAGTTCAGTCTGGGGGGGCTGGGGAGCAGAGGTCCTCGATGACCTTGGCTAAGCTATCTCGGTGCACAGGGCAGGAGCGGTGAGCCGTGGATGGGAGGTGGGAAGCAAGGAGTGGACTTCCATTTCTACAAGGGGGGGTGGCCTCAAGCAGAGCCCCCCATGAAGATGCTGCGCCCTCCGCCGACACAGCACAGGCCGAGTGGAAACCGCTCTGAAGGGGCCGTGATGACAAAAGGAGGTTTAGGACAAGGGGGTGCTGTCAACTGGGCAGGGGCAGGGGGCACTGCCCGAGCTGCCCTTCTCATGGAATCCAGGCTGGGGACCCCTCCACCCCATTTTCTCAGACTTATTCACATATGCCAGACTTGGGGGGGGGGGGGTCTGGGTTGGTTCTGATTTTTCTCCCTGAGAAAGCTTTTCTGGGTATCCAAAGTGAGATTTTAAAAATTTATCTATGCAAAGTTTTGTCTTCCCTGTGTACATTTTGAACAGAAGACTCGTTCTTTCCATGATTCCTCCTCTCGTTTGGCTTTTTTCACATCCTTGAGACTCCTGTACATGTGTTCTTCCCTCTCTGTGTGAAAGGCCTGTTCAGTATGTTTCCTATTCTAGATCGAATAGGAAATCTCTAAATTGAGATTCTAATTTTTTTAAGTTTTTTAAAAGATTTTATTTATTTATTTGACAGAGAGACCGCAAGTAGGCAGAGAGGCAGGCAGAAAGAGAGGGGGAACAGGCTCCCTGCTGAGCAGAGAGCCCGATGCAGGGTTCGATCCCAGGACCCTGGGACCATGACCTGAGCCTAAGGCAGAGGCTTTAACCCACTGGGCCACCCAGGCACCCCTCGAGATTCTAAAATAACTGATAGACCCCCTTTAAAAAAGAAACATTTCACGGTTTTTTTTTCATGGCTCCATTCTTATGGGCTGAAAAAAAAAATACTCACCTTGGGTTGTTTGTGGAATGAGAAGGAGCTCTACCTCTTGCTATATCGAGATTTTCACTGTAAGAACAAAAACTTCAAAATCCTACAAAATATTGATAAGTTTGATGACATTACAACGTAAAACTGTATGTCACAAATCTCTGTAAAACAAAATCAAAAGAAAGTACAAGAAATGTTAGCGACTTACATGTTTAAAGGGCTCATTTTTATTATATACCAAGGGTTTTACAGATCGATAAGAAAAAGACAACCTGATAGAAAACCGAGCAAAGCTCATGAAGAGGTACAAGAGGAAATGTAAATGATCAATAAACATAAAAATATACTTCCTCTCATCACTAAATCCACAGAAGGTAAGAAAACGAGAATGGGTTTGGCAATGATTCTTTAAGAAGGGGTACTACCACCCCCCATCCCATGCTGGCAAAGTGTGGAGAAACTGGGGGGTGGGGGGATGGCTGGACAGCTCCCAACTGTGCGTCTGTGATAGTCGAATGTCTTATCACGAGTCTGTATGCTCAAAAGCAGCAATAAAAATAATGTTTCCGATTGATTTTAAAGACACTCATGCATAGCACGTACAACAAACCAGACAACCCTGCTTAAATCTCACTTCTACCGCCTACCGAGTCTATCCTCAGGGGCAGACCAGCTGACCTCTCAGCCTGTTTCCTCCTTTATAAAATCTGCATAGCAATACCACAGATAAGTTCATGCGCAATTAAATAAAGACCTTATGGAAACGAATGTCAGTGGTAAACACTCCATCAGTAAGAGCCACTCTTGTCATTATCATCAGGGAATAAACAGTCAAGTGTTCTCATACTCAAAGCTGCTGTCAGTGAAGGGATAGCCAGAGCTGTCTAGGCATAAGGGGAAGGGGCTCTGGAGCGCAGGAAAAGCAGCTCACGGCAGGGTGCTCTCAGGGGGTGTTACACTTCTTTGTAGAAAAAGGCTAGTTGGTAAGATGGAAAAAGGAAGTATTCTGGCACTTTCCAGCCAACAGGCTTCTAATGGTATATCCTGGGGGTGGTCAGGTTAGAGTGATGTTTCTGTGTAATCCCCTTTACCCTGCACACTGGCACGGACTCGTGTTTTCATCCTGAACCTCACACCTTGTTTCTGTCTCCCCTTCCTCCTCTTAGGGCTCTCACTTCTCCGACCTGCGCCGAAAATCCTGGGGGAACGAGGGTCCTGATCCATTCCAAGGATGTGGACATATAAATGAGCCTGCGGTCCGGGTCTCTGTACCCAGACTGCTGCTAGCTTGGGTGACCCGCCTGCCTTTCCTACTTGGAGACACCTCTTGATAGAAAACGTGACACTGGACATCCTTGATCCTTGCTCTGTGACCTGATTGGTCTCTCAAAGTATTATTCCATTTCCTTCTTTTCTTTTAAGTGACACTTGTTAATTCTGAATCTGCCAGATCATGCCTAGCACAGGAAGGAGAGTGGGGAGTTCAGTACCAGCTGAGTAAGAATTGCCACGGGCCTGGTTTGTTTTGTTCTGTTTTGTTTCTAAAGCTTACTGATAATGCATCCTTCACAGTAGCTTTCCCAGTTCTGCAGTTAAGTGTCATCGTTATTACCTCTTTCTTTTTAAATCTGGCTAATGAGTTAATGTGTGGTGGGATTGTCTTTTTTTCCTTTTCCTTTTTATCTTGAGATAACTACAGACACACGTAATTGCAAGAAGTAAGAGAGATCGCGAAGCCCTTTGCCAAGTTTCCTCTGATGGAAACTTGTCGCTAAGCTGTCGTCCACATCACAGCCGGGGTGCTGACGCTGATACATTTGAGCTGCAGAACATTCCTATCCCAAGGGACCCCTCGTGTTGCCCTTCTGTAGCCGAACCCATTTCCCTCCTGCTCCCCTTGCCCCCCGTCACTTATCTGTTCTCTGCTCCTCTGATTTTCGAGAATGTTACAGCCGTAGAATCATAGAGCGTGTGACCTTTGGGGATTGGCTTTTTTCACTCTGCAGAAGCACCCGCCTTGCTCTGTACACGTAGCGGTAGTTCATGTGTCCTTAAGTGGCTGTGTGGTTTCCTGGGCGTGGGCATACCACAGGCTTAACTGTTCACCCACCGAAGGATGTCCGGGCTGTCTCTAGTTTTTGACTATTAGGAGCAAAGCTGCTGTGGATGTCCACGCGTAGGTTTCAGTGTGAACGTAGGTTTCCATTCTCGCAGATGTGTCCACGAGCCCTATTGCTGGGTGGGATGGTAGTTGCATACTGAGTTTTTAAGAAACTGCTTTTCCAGAGTGGCTGCACACTTCACCTTCTCCCCGGCCGAGTTCGAGCAGTCCAGCTCGGTTGGCCTCCTTGCCAGCATCTGGTGTTGCCGTTATTCTCTACTTTGGCCATTTTGGTGGATATATAATGAAACCTCACCGTGGTCTTAATTTGCTTTTCCCCAGTCACCAACGAGGCTGAAGCTCTTGTCAAGTCTTTATTCACCATCTGCATAGCCTCTTTGGTGAAATGTATCTTCTAGTCCGTTGCCTGTTGTCTAGTTATATTTTTTTCCCTGTTGAAGTTTTGAGAATTCTTTATGTATTCTATGTACCTGTCTTCTGTCAAAGATTTGCAGAGGTTTTCCCAGTATTTTCTCCTGGTCTTTAGCTTGTCTTTTCATCCTCTTTCTTCTCTTTCCTTCATCTTCTTTCACGAACAAAAATTTTTAATTTTGATGAAATCTGGCGTAATCAGTTTCTCCTTTTACGGATTATACTTTTCATGTTCAGTATAGAAGTTCTGCATCTAACCCTAGATCCCTAAGCTTTTCTCCCATTTTTTCGCAAAAGTTATAGTTTGGTGTTTACTTCTGAGTCTGTGATTCATTCTGAGTTCATTTTTATGTAAGGTATGAAACTTTGATGACGTGTTTTTCTTTCTGTCTTTCTTTTTTTCCCTAATGGGAGTCCAGCTGATCTAGCACGATTGTTCTTCCTCCACTGAATTGGAGGAATTGAAATGCTTTTGGGCCTTCATCCACCATCAGTTGTGCATATTTACGTGGCTCTACTGCCGGGTTCTCAGTCTGTTTCCCAGTGTGTATGTTTATGCCTTCGACGGGACCTTGCTGTCTTGAGTGCTGTACCTGTTCGATGCATCTGGAAATCAGACTGATCCATCCCACTTTAATGTTCTTTTTAGAAATTATTTTAGCGGGGCACCTGGGTGGCTCAGTGGGTGAAGCCTCTGCCTTCAGCTCAGGTCCTGGGATCGAGCCCTGCATCAGGCTCTCTGCTCAGCGGGGAGTCTGCTTCCCCCTCTCTCTCTGTCTGCCTCTCTGCCTACTTGTGATCTCTCTCTCTGTGTCAAATAAATAAAATCTTTAAAAAAAAAATTATTTTAGGGACGCCTGGGTGGCTCAGTTGGTTAAGCAGCTGCCTTCGGCTCAGGTCATGATCCCGGCGTCCTGGGATCGAGTCCCACATCGGGCTCCTTGCTCGGCGGGGAGCCTGCTTCTCCCTCTGCCTCTGCCTGCCACTCTGCCTGTGCTCACGCTCTCTCTCTCTCTCTGTCTCTCTGACAAATAAATAAATAAAATCTTAAAAAAAAAAAAAAAATTATTTTAGCTCTTCTGGTTCCTTTGGCTTTCCATGATACATTTCAGAATATTCTTATCTATGTCTACAAAAAAAAAAACCAAACCTTGCAAGAATTTTGATAAGAATTTTGCCAAACCCATATGCTGACTTGGGAAAAATTTGTTTGTGCTATGTTGAATTTTCCTAACCATAAATACAGTGTATCTTTCCATTTCTTTAAATATTCTTTGATTTCTTTCTTCAGCGTTTCAGACTCTTCAACATACAAGTCCTATACATGTTTGGTTAGATTAACAACTGATGTATTTCAACATTTTAAGTGGTTGTAATGTTGTTATATTTCTAATTTCAGTGTCCATGGGTTCAAACTTAGTATACAGAATTACAGTTGACTTTTACATGTTTATCTTGTAGCCTCCCTGTGGTGTTGCCAGACTTGCTTGTTAGTTCCAGGAGGGGTTTTTTTGGTAGATTCCTTGGCATTTTCTAGGAAACAACCATGTCATCTGGAAAGAGGGACAGCTTTGGTTCTCTCTTTCCTCTCTGTATGCCTTTTATTTCCTTTCTTGCTTTATTGCATGAACTCAAACTTCCAGTACTATGTTCGGTAATGAGAGTGGGCATCCTTGCCTTGTTCACAATCTTAGAAGGCATTCGCTCTTGGTAACACTGAGTCTACTGTTAAGTATAACGCTGATCTGTGTGTAGTGGGCTGTTAGAAATGCTCTTGGTGGGAAAGGAGCAGCCTATTGATGTGCTGAACTACCTTCTTAGAGGCAGTTCCGCTCCTCTACAGCTGATTCAGACCCAGTGTTTTGCTAGGGTGAAGTGGGACAATGAAGACCTTAGAACTTGGAGTCAGAACAATGGGATTTAAATTTTGGCTCCCCTGCCTTCTAGCTTGATGGCCTGGGCAAACTTATTTACACCTCTCAAAGCTCAATTCCTCATCCACAAAAAAGGGAAGAGGATGCCATCCCACTTCCTCCCTCCATGAGCACAGGTGTCTAGGGCAATAATGGGCATGTTATTTTATCCCTGCCAGGGGCAGTCCTGTCCCCAGGGCAGGAGCTGGAAAATGACCCCAGTTTGGTGAGATCTTCACCCTGTGTCCCCCCACCCCGCGCCCCACCCAGCACCTTAATTTAATGATCTCTATGGAAGATTTGACAACTTCTGGTAGGCAGATCATCTAGAATTTGCATTTGGAGTCGTAAACTAAAAGACTAATTGATCTGGGGACATTTGCTGTCTGGAGCGCAGACAGCCGAGTTCATTTCCTGGCTCGGCTCCCCCACTCACATCTGTGTAAACTTGGGCAGACCACGTAGTCCCCCAGCTCGCTGTAAATGCCATCATCTGTGAAATGGGAGTGAAGACAGAGCAGCTGATTCTGTCACCTCATGGGCGGCCATGGAGGTGAAATGAGCAAACTGGTGTCACGTTGTTAGCATGACTTTTTAGCTGTGGTCATTACTATTGGTGACTATAACGGACACATACTTACTTGTGAATCACCTTTCTTAAAAAAAAAAATTGTTTGCTTTGCAGATTTTTAAAAAAATGGATTTGGCCAACCATGGACTTATTCTCCTGCAACAGTTAAACGCTCAGCGAGAGTTTGGTTTCCTGTGTGACTGCACGGTTGCCATCGGCGATGTGTACTTCAAGGCACACAAATCAGTTCTTGCTTCATTCTCCAATTACTTTAAGATGTTGTTTGTCCATCAGACCAGGTAACTAACGTGGTTGATAATAATCTAATGACTGTAGACGCTGAACTTCATGGCCCTCTTCCCCTCTGAACCTGCTCTTAGCCCATCCAGACCATGGGGCTCACCTCCTCTCCCTGGAATCCTAGGCCCCTGGGCGCCCAGTTTTCCCTCGTGACCTCACTTGCCCCCTTGCCCATCTTGGTTACTCACACTTCCATGGACCTTCGAGCCACCGGCAGCCCCTCCACGCCCGGTACCCTGGCTAGCTGATCCCGACCCTCAGGATGGGCAGTGGCAGCCTGATTCCCTTGCTCACACTCCTCCAGCCCCGGGCCCCCCAGGCTGCCCCCACTCCTTTCCCTTTTTTTTTTAATCCTTATCTTCCAGTCTAATGAGAAGCTTGAGGGCATGAATTCCCCAGTTCCCTTCTTTTCTCTCTTAAAACATCTCAATCTCAGCATCTTTGTTTGGTCTTTCCTTTCCATCTCTCCCATCTCGGAGAAGAGGACCCTCTAAGGAAAAGTGGTCTTCCTCCAACTCTCAGGCTACAGATCCGACCTCTTACTCTCTGTTCTGTCCTTGTCACTGTGCACTGCCCCCGCATCCGAGCCGCCGCAGGATCAACATCCCGGGTACCTTGACTGTGCTGCGGGGCACCTTCTCCTTTATCTCACTGTGAAGGTGTTCAGAGGGCGAGCCACAGCCTTGCTGGTGCTCCCCCCCACCCCACCCCCTTGACCCCTCCTCTCTGGGGGCACTGTGGTCTGTGCTCCATCTCTACCGGAATCATTTCTCTAAGGTAACCTCTTCGTCAAAACCGCGGCTCTTCTCAGCTTCTGGTGTCCTTGTCCTTGGCGGCACTGCATCCTCTTTTTAAGGGCCATCATCTGCACTTTGATAATGCAGAATGTTCCCTGTTTTCCTGCCCTCTGGGCAGGAGCCTTCTGAGAGTCGTGCTGAGTTTTAGTCTGGAGCTCTCCATGCTTCTTTCCCTGTGCGCTCTCCTGGGGAGCTTGTTTCTTCTGGATTTGTCCTCCACTGGAAGCCACAAGTTTACAGCTCTGGCCTTGACCTTTCTCTGTGTCCAGATCTCTGCTTCCCAAGGCTGCGAGGCTGGCTGCTCCAGGGGACAAATGGAGTATCAGCGTGTCTGAAGCTGAGTTAGGCCTTCCCAGGTCCTTCCCTACTTATCTTCAAGTAACCCGCACTGAAAATCGCTCTAAAGCCCCATTTTCGGGATGCCTGGGTGGCTCAGTTGGTTGGACGACTGCCTTCGGCTCAGGTCATGATCCCGGAGACCCGGGATCGAGTCCCGCATCGGGCTCCCAGCTCCACGGGGAGTCTGCTTCTCCCTCTGACCATCTCCTCGCTCATGCTCTCTCACTGCCTCTCTCTCAAATAAATAAAATCTTTTAAAAAATAAATAAATAAATAAATAAAACCCCATTTTCTTGGTCCTGCCCCCAATCACATTTCCCTCACAGTCCCTTTTGCATTAGCCCTTTCCTTCCCCTTCTTACTTCCTCCCATTTCCTAATCATTGCTGTCAGATGAATATTCCTAAACAGCCAGCGCTGTGATTGTAGGACACCTTTGATCAGAAACCTAGTCCAGAGTGTACTGCTTGGATCAGAGACCTAGAGGACGTCCATCGCACATCAAAACAGCACACAGATTCCTGCTTCTCTTTCAAGGCCTGAAGGCTGCAGCCTGCTTGGCCATCATGCCCAGTCCCTGAGCCCAGCTCCCCTCCCCAGGGTGATCCAAAGCCGTCTCTTCCTCTCTCACAGTTCGAAGCACTTTCTGCCCCTTTACAAGATCAGCACATTTTCCTTGTATTGTTCTCGGTGGACTTCTCTCCCCCACCCCCTTCATCTATAAGTTTCCCGAGGGCAGAGACCGGGTTTGACCAAGCTTTGTGGACGCCCAGTGTATAGTTTGGGTATTTGTACATAATGGCCACTTGTTAAGTGTCTGGAAGAGCAGAATGGGTGGAGAAGACGGATAATGGCGAGCAGAGGTTGCTCTGTCCTGCAACACTAAGGACGGTCCCTTTTACCTCGTCGTCAGAGACTTGCTTAGAAGTTTCAACACAATGAGTTAACTTGTCTTGAGGGGGAAAGATTTTCATTTTGAGGAGTAAAAGAATACAGTTTAATGAGTTTTAAGATTATTTATTTATTTATTTGACAGACCGAGATCACAAGTAGGCAGAGAGGCAGGCAGAGAGAGGCGGGGAAGCAGGCTCCCCGCTGAGCAGAGAGCCCGATGCGGGGGCTCGATCCCAGGACCCTGGGATCATGACCTGAGCTGAAGGCAGAGGCTTGAACCCACTGAGCCACCCAGGCGTCCCAGTTTAATGAGTTTTAAATAGATTCAAGAAACTCAAGTGGAGAGCAGTTTAAATGCCTTTATAAAAAGGAAATGTGGTATCCGTGTAGATCGGAGTCCCCAATGTTCCTTTCTCTTTGAGACGAAGCAAACAGGGGGCAAGGGCCAGAGGCAGCCTTTCAAACCAGGGCCTTCTTTGTCAGGTGCTGTGAGCTGCCACCTGATTACCCAGAAGGTGGACTGAGAATACAGGTCTTTCACACTTGGTTTAAGAGTGTTCTGTTGTCTGTAGGACCACTAGATCTCTGTCTCGTGTGCAGCCCTGTAAGTGATTGGGCCGTGGATCTTGCAGGACTGCAAACACAGAGTTCCCCAAACTGCAGAGAGGCAGGTCTGGCTAAGCACAACCTCCTGAGCGAGGGAGAACATTATGTAAAATGAGTTATTTCCAAGGTTCTTTAAGCCCCCTTTTTCCTTTGAGATTACAGTGAAGGAAAGATTAAAAATGCAAATTCCTATGAAAGTTTGCACAAAGGGCTTGTGGCTGTGCTAGAACCTTCCTTTTCCTGTGAAAGTGTTTCAAGCAGATACCTACAGATCAAACCATGTAGGTGGAAGTATCTTGCGGAGAGCTCTGTCCTTCCAGAAGGACTTGGAAATGACCAAAGTCGGCCCCATAGAAAAGCGGAGAGGTCTAGCTGCCTGGGAGGGAAAGCAGTCAAGGATGGAAATTGCTGGAATGTGACTTAAGGAACTTTTTTTTAAATAACTTTTTTTTTTTTAAGTGTTTCTATGTGTATATGTGTGCATGTGTTCGTCTGCTTTAAGAAAAAAAAATTAAAATCAAGAAATCAAGATAATTGGTTTCTGGGAACCTCCCAAGGGCCCTAGGCACTGGCGTTGAATCCCAGAGGCCTCCCTCTCCCTGGTGGTTTCTCTCCAGCCCCGTGGGTCCCTTCGGAATCCTTCTCCCTCCAACCTGGCAGGGTCTCCCAACCTGGTTTATTCTTTGCCTTCAGAGATTGCACACAGTTCTTTAAAACCTGAGCTCTGCTCAGTCACCACGCATCACTGACGGTAGACAGAGGACAACCTATATAGTAACCAATGAGCGAAAATCATAAAACTGACAACAGAACTTTGACGGAAAGGGGCCCCACTTGGTACTTACCCACGTGGTACTTACCCACTTGGTACTAAAAAGCATAGCCCTCCTTGGGACTTCGGCCCTTCTCTTTCTGGGAGGCAGAGGGGAGCTTGCTGTCTCTTTTGCCTGGAGGAACATACCCTCCCATCAGAACAAAGGTGCCCTGTGAACTCCTGGGAGTACTTTGCATCTCCGAAGGCCTGTGGTTTCCCAGTTCTCTGTTTTGGAGGTGACTGTTTACCTGATTAAAGTATTCTTCCCCACACATGATCCCTGAAGCTTTGTTTTGAATATTGAACTTCCCTAGAGCCCCTGAAATGTATTCTAGCGTACACACAGTGTTGTCGACACTCACCCTGTGCTCGAAGGGAAGACCACCTATGACTGCATTCCTGTTCAAAGGAATATAAATAGAGGACTATAAAAAGACTCCAAAAGGGGACGCCTGGGTGGCTCAGTTGGTTAAGCAGCTGCCTT
>PISX010025209.1:0-26511 GCA_004024625.1 Mellivora capensis
TTTTTTTTTTTCTTCTCTCCTTTCCTCTTTTCTTTTCCTTCATGAAAGTAAAAGAATAACTAAAGATCTTTGTGCTGTGGTCTAGAAGTCACTAGTGATATAAAGGATTACATTCACATCTGTAATGCAAGTTTCCATTACACTCATAGGCTTTTGGGAACAGGTAACAGACAACATTTTCATAGAGAAAGACATATCATGAAGCTAATATAACATAAACTTCAGGAATCTTCCCTTGCAAGGACTCCTTAAAAGGCACTACATGTAATTTTGTATTGTAATCTCATTTATTTTTTTAAAGTGTTGCCAGAAAGATACAAGTTTTGAGAGGAACAAAATTTGGTTTAGATTTTTTGTTTTTCACCATCAACAGAAATGAGCCTTTAGTCTACAGTCCCAGGCACAAAACAACATTTTTAGTCCAAAAGGAGTCTTCTTCTCCCACTGTTCTTAAAGATATTTCCTTGGTTTTCTTTAGCTGAAATGTGTTATCTTTGTTTTACAACATTGTAATATGCTAATTTTGAAGTTACTATCTTTGTGCAAGGTAATAAGTGAGTGAAAAACTCAAATGCTAACATCTGGTGTGGCATTTCAATTTTAAACCAAATGTGTGTATAATATTCTCTTTGGTTAAGTGAATTAACATTTTCACATAACCATGAAAGGTAAAATTTTAATAATCTCCCTTGGAGCTGTCCCTTTGAAGTCATGTGCAACATATTAAGTTAGAATTCAAATAGGACACAATTCCTTCTTCAAGATTCCTGAAGCTTTCAAAGGCAGAGAATGGTTACCATGTCTTCTCTATGTTTACCTGGTATTGCAGTCAGTTGCAGAGGCAAAAATTTATTTATGTTAGAGTAGATTGAAGGCTACCAAGGAATGCATCAAATTCCAGAACACCAAAGCTTCTCGACCATTGGTTGGCACTGCTATATGAAATTCCACTATTCTATATACATTTTTCATTACTTGAAAAATATTCTTTTTCTCTGATGTCTTTTAACTATCTCTGGAAAGAACAAAGTTTTAATTATTACATATTAATGTCTTCATGCAAAGTATTTGATTGATCACATTACCATTAACATTGCCAATTTAAGTGAGTCTGGCTTGGATTCAAGTAAAGAAATTCTATGGAGGAATGTTTTGGGACATTTTCCCCTTTAAGGTACTCCTACTAAACAAATTTTAAAGGTAGCTTCAGAGGAGGACTCTGCCATATAAAAAGGCAGGTATTTTCATCTTCAAAACAGTTTAATGATTGCATATCCATACCTCAATTAATTATCCTTTCTTTTTCTATCTTATTCATCTGTAAAAAAATGTTAATCATATAAGTCCTAATTTTAAAAATATATGTTATTGAAAAAAATCTTAGAACATATGAAAGAGTAAAAAAGAAAAGTTATAAACATACTGACCAAAGATAATCTTTTTTTCTTTTGGTATTACTTCATATGCACATATTCATGAATAATTATATATTACATATATAAAAACATATATATGATTACATGACACACATATTTTTTAAAGGTGTCTCAGGATATACCGGGATAAATTTTTACTATTTATTCATTTAATGTGTTTATTCAAAACTATTAACAGCTATTATTATTACCTGCCAGGTATACTTTCAGGCCCGGGAGATAAAGCAATGATCAAAACAGAAAAACCCTCTGCTTTCATGAAGCCCACATTAAGTGGTGTGAAATACACAGTGAAGCAATAAATAAATATGCAACTACATAATGTCAGAACCAGGAATAAAATACGGCTGGGTAAGGAAATAGAGATTGATGGTGGGGCCAGGACAACCTGGGTTGTGTGAGGGGCTGTGTGAGGCAACCTTGAAGGAGATGAGACACACAGCCACGCAAGTATGGGGGGAAGAACAATTCAGACGGGATAATAACAAGGCTCTGGGTGGACTTCCTCCTAAATTCTGTGTTGAGACAGCAGCCAGGAAGCCCAAGCTGCTAGAGGAAATGAGAGGGTGGTAGGAGATAAGACAGGTAATGAGAGGGGCAGATTAGAAACCATTGCAGAGCTCTGAGCAGATAAATAACATAGCCATGATCATACTTTCATTTAGAAGATCACTCTGGTTCCTTGGAGGCTAGACTATGAGAAGGCAAGAGTGGGTGCAGACCAGACTGTTGATCTACTCAAGGCACGAGAGGAGAATAGTTCCGGCTTGGTCCGAACTTTAGAGGAATGAGAGGTGTCGCGGTTCTTAGAGCTCTAGGCAATAGCCAAAAGGATTTGCTGGAAGACAGGGAGGAATAACCAACAAATACAAGATTTTCTGGGTAAATAATTGGTTAAATGGATTTCATATTCTGAGACAAGGAAAGCTATAGGCTCAGCAGATCTAAACAGAGAAACAAGAGTTTGGTTCAGGGTGTGTTAACTTTCAGCTGCCTATCAGGTATCTAAGAAAGAGAGAAAACATTGTTAAGTGAGAGGAGACTTGAGGGGAGGTGCCTAGATTAGAAATATAAATCAGGTGGTCTCCACCATGCAGATGGTATGCAAAAGGGCTGAAGGAGGCTACCCAGAGACGGAGTGTAAATCTGGCCCCAGCGAGCAGCACTCCAGCATGGAGACCATAATTTGATGTTTATGTCTCTGTTAAGCTATAGTGCTTACTGCCAGACTTTTATAAAAATCTTCCCTCTTTTTAACTTTCTAACCTTGAGTCATCTCCCATCCATCTGTAATTCAACAAAAATGTTCTTCAAGAAAACTAAACTGAGACTTTCTATAACTGAGAAAATCTTTTGGTTGCCTTTGCAAATAAATGAATATTTGATTGAATTTGTAATAGGACCATTCAAATAATTTTTTTCTCAACTCCATAGCATTCTTTACAGGATAATAGTCTAAGGACAATTAGAATTTTGTTTCCATGCATGTAATCTGTATCTTGTGCTTGGATGCTTGCAAGATTTATATATACATGCATACATACATATAAATCACAGGCTGAGTAATATCCCCCCAAAATACATCCCCTTCCTAACCCCTGGAATTTATAAATGTTGCCATATATTGCATGAAGGAATTCTGCAAAAATAATTAAGTTGAAGATCTGGAGGGAGAGAGAGAATGGGCAATCCAGGAGGGCACTAAATGCAATCACATGTATCTTTGTAAGAGAGAGGCAGAGGAAAAGTTGACAAAAAGAAGGAGAAGGGGCGCACCTGGGTGGTTCAGTCAGTTAAGCCTCTGCCTTCAGCTCAGGCCATGATCTCAGGCTCTCTACTCAGTAGGGAGTTTGCTTTTCCCTCTCACTCTCCCTCTGCATGCTCTCTCTCTCCCTCTCTCTCTCTAATAAATAAATAAAATCTTAAAAAAGAAAGAAAGAAAGAAAGATAAAGAGGAGAAGGCAGTGTGGCCACAGAGGCAGAGACTGGAGTGATTCAGCCACAAACCAAAAAATGCCAACACTTACCAGAAGCTAGAAGAGACAAAGAATGAGTTCTTCCGGAGCTTATGGAGGGAAGGTGGCCCTGCTGTCACCTTGGTTTCAACACAGTCAAACTGATCTCAAATTTTCTATTTCTTGAACTACAAGAGAATACATTTCCATCGTTTAAGCCATCAGATCAGTGTTAACGGGTTACAGCAGCCATAGGAAACAAATACATATACATAAAATTTCACCACGGTATATCTAAATACTATTTATCTAACGTAATTTCCCCTAGGTTTTCAAAGGTATTTCAATCTGCTAGTTGAAATCTATCTTTATCGGGTACCAGACACATCTGTCCTTATGATTTGTGCTCTGTGCACTCTGGCCTCTCCTCCATAGTATGTTATACATGAATCTGATTATCTGATCTGCCCCACTGTGAACTCACATTCATTTTTCTTGATTCCTCTCCTCAGAAATAAACTCTGATTCAGGACATTTTCATCCAGTGTTTGTTCCTTCTCCCAGATTTGTGTTCTGTAGCCAATCCATTATTTGTATTAACACCATTATTTTCATTAAATTTTATAACTTTTGTTTTGCATCCCATATAGTTTTTATTTCTTCATGATTTATTGTTATAATTTAATAAATGCAAAAAAAATCCCTTTAGTCTTTTAAAAACAGATTCTTTTATATTCATAAATATTCTAAAATTTCTTATTTCTTTACTAACAGAATTTCAAAAGCAGGTTATTTTTGGATGTAGACATCTTTAGATGAATTATTTTTCCATAAGTTTATGCCAACACAGTATTATGTGATATAAATGCTGAGATAGATTTTGGCAGAAATAGGTAGCTATTCGTGGTTTAACCCTTCAGACACAGACAAAGGAAGAAGAGTTATATTATATTTAATATAACTATAACTTACCAGTATGGAAATCTGACATCTGATAGGGCCCAAGAAATTCCAGTGGAGAGCCCTACTGCAAAAGGGATATTTATCTGGATTCCAGAGAGTTTATTCTCCAAAATAGGTGTGATAGACATAAAATTGCTTTAGTAATGTCCCATTCCAATTTATTTTTCATTTTACTTGTTTGTTTTGTTTGCATTATTTTAGCCTTCCATGGCTTGGGATCTGAAAGAAAGATTTTCTTTCAGAGGTCTGTTAATTCTTTGCCTGGTTCAGTTTTCAGTATTGAAACATGATTAGTTTAAATGATAGAGTCCAAATGGTGCTGACCTAGAATGCTAAAGATTTTTAAAATCCTGAAAGTGTAAAGGTTTATGTTGGAATTCTGTGTGACACCAGTGCAGAATTTCCTATGTTGGAAAAAGTAGAGAAAAGATACATCCTCAAAAACTACAGGGAGATGAGTGTGTCAAAACCTTTCATCACAATCTCAAGGAGACATATAGCTCGAGAAAAGTTAAGTAATGTGCATATAGTGATTATCAGCTGGTGATCAAAATATTTATTAATTGTTCTACTAAAAAATTGAATATCAACACCATCAGATAAGAATATAAAATTATTTTTACTGAATCACAACACTGCAATTTTCAGTTTGAGTAGCACTTCTACTAATGATTTTATTTCTTTGTGATAGGCCCCATAGCTCTCAGAATACAATACATAATATACTTATGTGTTCAGTAGCATTTAAAGACTCCCCAGTATTTTTCATTGAGGCGTCTTTTTTAATTAAGAGTCAAGAAGCTTGGTGCTGCTAATCTAGAGTTAGAATAAATCAACTCTTGTTGGCCAAACATATTAAATTCATCCAGTGCTGCTTCTTTTCAATATTTTATGAAAATATTTGTTGATAAAAGCCAAGATGAACATGGGAGGCCCATTAAGCCAAGAGATTTTAAATGTCATCATTAAATATCAAAATTTAGGGACACCTGGGTGGCTCAGTTGGTTAAGCGGCTGCCTTCGGCTCAGGTCATGATCCCAGCGTCCTGGGATCGAGTCCCACATCGGGCTCCTTGCTCGGCGGGGAGCCTGCTTCTCCCTCTGCCTCTGCCTGCCACTCTGTCTGCCTGTGCTCACTCTCTCTTTCTCTTTCTCCCTCTCTGACAAATAAATAAATAAAATCTTTAAAAAAAATCAAAATTTATTTGGGATATAGTAATTTATTTCAATGATTGAGGAAATATTGCTCTAATATAATGTCCTAAGAAGAACTCCTGCCTCAGATAAAATTTCTGTAAATTGTGGGTTCCAGAACTGAACTCACTGAAGAAACAAGCACAGCATTTACAGAAAAATGTTAGAATAAGAGGGAAGAAAGTGGGAAAATGAACAAAAAAAAACCCCACTAGGGAATAAAAAGATTTCACGGAGCAGATAAAAATTGTGATCAAATATATTGCTGTTAAGTTAAAAAAATCTTAATAAAGAAGCAAAAAATGAGATGATCTGTAGTTCAAAGCAGCAATATAAGAATCCAGGACAGATGTGTAGATAATAGAGAAAGATAGCATATAAGTTAGCAAAGCACAGAAAAGAAGAGGAAAAAATAAAATCTCAGGTATAAAGCCCATATTAGAAGCAACACAGAAAAGAATTATCCCAGCTGAAAACACAAAGAAAACATGATAGGATTGAAAAGTAAGTGAAATAAAAGTAAATAAGAGTTTAAAAAAAAAAAACAAAGATTGGTAGGAAAAATTTATAAAGGAGATCTAACACAATCATCTTACTAAGCTTGAGAGCTGAAGTAGAAGAAAAAAGAAAATTAATGTAATTTAAGAAGAAGTTTGTTAAATACAACCTTTGTGTGTAAATTGAGAAAGGACACTATTTCTCAGGAGAAGAAGAAGAGTAGTACACATATGCTAAGAATTCTACAAGACTTTAAAAAAATTATTTCTTATTAGATGGATAAGAACACAACTTAAATATCCAATAACAAGAAAGTATCAAAGCTAATTTGGTTTATCCATAAGGTGGAATACCATGAAGCAGTCAGAGGTGTAACTTTTAATTTGTGAATATGGAAAAATCTCCATTTTTTTTTTTAGGATTTTATTTGTTTATTTGAGAGAGAGAGAGAGACAAGTAGGGGTGAGGGGCAGAGGGAGGGAGAGAAGCAGACTCCCCACTGAGCAGGGAGCCCAAGGCAGGGCTCAATCCCAGGATCCCTGAATCACTACCCAAACCAAAGGCAGACACCCAAATGACTGAGCCACACCGTGCTCCTCCAAGGTTTTTTTAATTGAAAGAAATCAAGGTGCACAATATTATAGATGAATTGTGATTTCTGTTTAAGGCCAATATGCATGCATGGGATGTCTGCCTGTATGTACATTAGGTTATCTCTGGAAACACATCTAGGCAATGTTACAGTTAATTCCTCTGAGGAAGGAACTAGCTGGCTGTGATAAAAATGTGGGACTGAGAATTAGTCTGTATGTTCTATCTTTGAATGCCTTTTATACCTTGCAGCATGTGCATATATTATCTACTCAAAGCAAATAATAACATGTACTTTTAAAAGATAGCCTAACCTGTCATTTAATTATTGTCAGGGAAGAAAATGCAACCACAATTAAATACCCAAACTGTTGCTTTTGGCAGGCATTGTTCAGCAATATAACAGAAGATGTTAAATAATCCCATCCGACCTATCAATACCTTCAACTACTTAGAGCGTTGTTTTGCTGCAGAATAATCCTGAAAGTAGTGTTATTCAAAATTCTACATTTGGGGGCACCTGGGTGGCTCAGTCCTTAAGCGTCTGCCTTCGGCTGAGGTCATAATCCCAGGATCCTGGGACCGAGGCCCACGTTGGGCTCCCTGCTCAGCAGGAAGCCTGCTTCTCCCTCTCCTACTCTCCCTGCTTGTGTTCCCTCTCTAGCTGTGTCTCTCTCTGTCAAATAAATAAATAGGGTCTTAAAAAAAAAAATCCACATTTGACAAGAGATTTACTAAAGTTCCTCAATATCCACGAATACTCAATAACAACTACCTTTAACATTTCCATGCCAGAATGGCTCTTCCATGATCTGTGGCACAGAACACTAGAATCTCAACCAAGGTATTGATTCTTTTACAGGAAAAAAAAAGCCAATAAACTTCTTAAATAAAAATACAATTTAAGTTTTTAATTTCCATAATGGAATGTTTAAATGGGCACTTACAGTTTCCTTCAATCAATATCAGAATATATCTACATCCTATGCTGTTAGAATAGATAAAATGGTTGGGTAGACCTGTCTGCCCCAAGCAGTTTCCCATTTCTCTCACAAATAAAGAAAAAGTAGCACCAACATTTTGGTATCATAAGCTCATCCAGAGAGAACTTCTTTGATATTTGCGTTATGCATATACACTCCCTTCCTCCTGTTTCTGCTGATAAGAAATAAGAGGGTAGCAAAGGGGAAAAGTCAGAATACATGCTCAGACAGGTTCTTTTTCAGCCCATTACTTTTTTTTTTTTTTTTTTAAGAAAGATAGAGAGCAGAGGGAGAGAATCTTAAGCAGGCTTCACATCTAGCACAGAATCTGATCTTACAACCCTGAAATCATGGCCATGTGATTAAATTAAGAGTCCATTCTTTAACCAACTGCGCCACCCAGGCACACCCCCATGGGGTCTGTTTCCTGATCAAGATAAAGCTACTTCTTCTTAGAATTTCTACCATACTGGCTGTAGTTGCTGAACCAAAGCAAGTAATACTCTTACACACAAAATATAAAGGAGGGGTAACTTTTATGTGTGAATGGAAATTAGTCAAAAAAATCTAATTGACATTTTTTTGTTACACAACTTTCTTGATAAAGAAAGAAGTACATTGTTTTATATCCTGTTGCAGTTTCTTTATTCTCATTTCCAAACACTCAAAAGGTTTTACATAAAAGAGCACTGATAAGGAACCTCTGGAGGATGACTTAGGTTTCATGGTCAAAATGGTCCCCTGAGTCAGTGATACCTAAATCTGAAATGAAAATAGCTGAGAAATACCTGAGAAAGAACATTCTAGGCTAGTGCTAAAACCCCAAGGCAAAAATAAGCTTATTGTGTTTGATGAAAAGATAGTGAGTTTTAAAAAGAGAGCACGAGTCACAGGAGATCAAATTGAACTATGTAGGGTTTCCTAAGAGCATTAGGACTTTGCATTTTATTCTAAATTCTATCATGGGGAGCTATTAGGGAAGTAATAAGAAGAATGATGTGATCTGATTTAGATTTTAAAAGATGATTCTGTTGTGTGACAAATGGATTTCCAGGAAAGGTAGAGCAGACAGAAGCAGGAAGACCAATATGGAGGCTATTATAATAGTCCTGGCAGGAAATGACTGTGGCTTGAAAGTGAAAAATAAGGGTGAAGGTTCAGATAAGAAGATGGAACATGCCTTGAAAGTGAAATAAAAACTTTTTAATGCTTTGATACATAGGGTGTGAAGGAATAGAAAGACTTCAGAATGACTCTAAGATTTTGGCAAGATTCACTCAATGTACCGTGGTGCAGTGAGATGGGACAGCTCAGGAAATGGAACAAGTTTATTAGCAGAATGTGTAATTCAAGTGTCCTATTCTGGACATGCTTATAATTTGCATGGCCTGTGTTTAAGTAAACCCCATACTCCTTAGGATAAACCACTAGATCATGCCTGATCTAAGACTCTCTATCCAACTACATCTTTAGTTATTTCCAACATACAGAAATCCATTTTCCAAAACAAATCTGCTCCTCCATTTTCCTTTGTTCGAACTACCTACATCTGCAAACTTTCCTAATGAAGTGCTACATACCCTATAAGCCCTAAGTGTATGTCAGTATCTTTCTATTATTTTCCTTGACCCCTAGGCCCAACTGCCTCTCCCCCTGCAATATTACTTCACTTTATTCATACTTTTTAGTGAAAGGTGTCACACTGACATTCTCATCAACTCCACCATGAGTTCCTCAAGGTTCCTCCAACTCATATTAAGATTCCTGGAAACCAGCCCAGTGCATAAATTCTCACTAAAGACAAATTTTCATATGCACTCATGCTGAAAAATGGCTCACAAACACTATTTTCATACTCACCCACATACATATAAATAGTCACTCTCTCTAGATATATCTTCAGGTTTGAAGGTCAAAGGTATGATTGGAAACTCAAAGGTTAAACTTGAAAATTAATAGCAAATACATGGCTTTTGTTAAAGAAAATCTGTTTTTAAGTGTATTTTTTAAGTTTGTTGTAAAAATGTTTCATTTTGGATTGGGAAGAAAATATACTGTCTTCAAGTGTCATAGTTTCTACTTTTTTTGGTAGTAAAGATTGCATGAAGGAACACATTATTTCACTACTTAATTTGTACATTTGTAATTAAATCAAAATGGTTTCTTTGCAAGTTGCAGAGAGGGGTTAAGAATCTGACAGTGATTCAGAGATGAAGAAGCAATGATAGCCATAAGTCTGGCTCAACTATAGGGCCCATTGCAGCAAAGGATGAGAGCCAACCGAATGAGTATGTGCTCTCTCTTTGCTTCTTTTTACAACCCTGGGGGTCTGCCAAAAATTTGTGAATTGCTGGCCAGCAGGCAAAGCCAATCCAAGCACCTGTGTTACAAAATGCAGCAATTGTGTGATTGTCATTACTGATCCATCTGTGAGACTAGTACTTGCCACATGTCAGTTGACTCACATAAGGTGGGTTGGAAGAGAAATTCCATTAGGTAAGGAAGGCAGGAAAATTAATATACCGTTTGTTCTTTGTGAATGAAAAAAAATATAGCAAGCACTGATGGAAAGTGAGAATTTTATAAATGATTTGAACAGATTAGTACTGGCTATTACATGACAAATGGGAAAGACCCTTAATTCAAAAAGAAAAAAAATTACACAATTTTAGGAACAAAGCCTTTTCTCTCTGTAATGACTCATTACACACAAATGGAGTACCAGAGTCACTAGTCCAGAATAGCAGTAAAAGAATGATGTCTTACCAAAGACTATAAAACACCAGGTGAGGTTCATTATCTTAGATTCTTAAATAAGAAAATCTCACTTACCAAAGCTCAAAAAACGTAGACTTTGCAGTGTCAGAACTTGTCTAAGTTAATGATAGGATGGCATTATCAATGAAAAAACATAACAAAAATGTCTATAAAGTGAAAAATATTTGTGGGAAAATGTTGAAACTTCTTTTGAGTATAAATGATGTTTGTATATTTTACTCTTATCAATATGCTGACAGTATACAAATCAAAAGTAATATATTGATAGAAATGATTGCTTACGCTTACTGAGCTCCTGACATGTACTAGATGAGGAGTACAAGCATGTTATATGACTTCTTTTACAGCTGTTAAGGTTCAAGAAGTAAGGCTCAGAGAAGTTACCTAGCCTGAGCATTTGACAAAATGATCTGTTTAATATTTCTTAAAATGAGTTTTATTTCTTTTATGCTATTTTTGTGGCATTCACGGTGGTGTCTATTAGGCTATACTTGATAAACATCTCAGTCCCTAAGCTATCGAGATAGTACAATCCAATAATATTGTATTATGAAATACATGTACAATATATTGTACTAGCTGAGAAAATCAATAAAACATAAAATACCCATGGAATAGGTCAATGAGAAATCTGAAGGATAAAAACAAATATTTGTCATGATAAGGTGCAGGTGGGAAATGATAAATTTGGATTTTAAGAAGCTGGGTTTCTGGCCAGATCTATTAAATGACAAAGATAATACATGCTTCCCATATATTTGCTTTAGTGTCTCCAACTTTTTAAAGGGCATTTATTAAAGCAAATTCTAGAAGAATGTACACCAAATATTTCTGAGTGGTGAGTACACAATTACGTTTTCATATTTTGCTTATATGTATTTCTCAAACACATAATTATTCATTGTGGAGGTAAAAAACTTGAAAGGAATAATTAAGATGACCCATTATAAACAGTAAGCCTGCTACACATTGAACTTAGAAACTTCAAAGGTAAGTGAGTTTAAAGAAATGTAAAATACTATCATGGATATAGTAGGAATAGAGATTCTCCTAGATTCTCAAATGCATAGAAATATTAATTGAGAATGAATTTTTTATATTATGAGCTGTCAATTCACTATTTTTTCAAACATTTCATTAGGAAAACTTTAAAAATACATAAAAGTTGAAAGAATTTCACAGTAAAAATTCATATATACATGATGTCAGTGTTGAAATTAGCATTGTACTATATTTGCTTTATCACATATCTATTCATCCATATTCATATACACACTCCCATGACCATTGATTAATCTAATTTCTTGATGCATTTCAAAGTTATGGAATCGGTATATTCCTACAAAAACTTCAACATGTATATCATTAATTAGAGTTCAATATTTGGTTTTAGTGCTTTTTTGTTCTTGCTGTTTTTGAGATGAAACTGATTTATGATTAAATGCATAAATCCTTAGTGCCTTTTCAATGAAAACTGAAAAGTACATCTAGATGTCAATTTTAGAAGGACATGGACTCAAGGTAAGCTCATCTTCTTGTTATTATTTTCTCAATAACATTCTAAGTTGGTGGATTGAGGGCTACAAATGGAAATCAAACATTCAGCATTAATGAGTTGTATTTTATGAGTACTTCCCTGATTGATGAAAGTTTTAAGTTGCAAGCAAGAGAAAGCAACTCAGGTAGATCTAGATATTTTGTGTTTAAGTAGAAAAGAAATTTATTGAAAATCTATTGCTTTTATATATTTCAATTAAGAGCAGAGAAAAAAGTACTAGCAGGCTGGAAGAGCCAGTCTTTGAAACTGAAGGAAACATGAGTCAAAGTAACAAGTAGGATCATCAAACCTTGCCAGTGTTCTGCCATGGCCCAACACAAAATCCTACTCATGGCAACCATACATCGCGCCATGTGCAGTCCCTGGTGGATGCCCCTGTGTAGCTCACGTGGATCCCATGTTCATGCCTGAGATGTTAAGGAGACTCGGGATATGGGAATCCAGCACATTTAGCTTCTATAGTGTGTGTAGAAGCTTAGTTTCCAACAAAAGCCACAAAGAAAGCAATTCTTTAAATATAGTGAAGAAGCTCATAGGATTGATGGCCCCCAAATTGCAAATATTACTAACATACAAAAATTTCATTTTTCTCCTCAACAATTCTATAAAGTCTTAACCAGGGCAAGGAAAGCAACCTTGTTTTAAGGGTGAGACCATTCTTTAGACAACTGATATGTTGTTTATTTCTGCCTTATTCCTATATTTTCTGGTTTGACTAGTGAGTACTGGTCAGACTAGAACAAAGACCTCTTTCTCTGAATGCAGTCGTAGGGCCACAGGACCTGCTGTACTCAGACTAGGCATGGTATCTTACTAACACCAACTGGGCCAAAAAGTTCCTTAGCAAGAAATGTAGACATTTACTCTCTATTATGGTACCCCTCTTCAAAAGAAGATTCTAAACTTAAGAGCTAATGGCAGCCATTTTCAGCTACAAGAGAAGGTTGGTCGGTAGCACAACTGAACAAGGAAATAGCCCAAAATGAAAACTGAGAGAGAGCCCTAACAGTGATCATTTGGTGGTTCCAGTTTCTTTCATTAGGCTTGGCTACATGAGGCCCTTATGAACTGTGAATTACCCTGATATTCCATCCCACTGAAACATTTTCCTTTTTGATAAGCAATTCTCATCAGGTTTGTTATTTGTAGTAAGAGTTATAATCATTATGTTAATTATAGGCTGATGATCCTCATCTGAAACTTCCTTTCACCCATGTTGCAGAGATGTCCCACAATTATACGTGGGCCTCTAACTGCAATCTTCCATGTTATGAATACTGAATTTATTCTCTCCTTAATGAGTAGTGCCATAGAATAATGAGTTTTTCTTAAAACAAGGAATGCCTGCTTGTATTTAGAAGTAGCTGAAATCACACTACTGGGTATTTGCCCTAAAGATACAAATGTACTGATCTGAAGGGGCTAATGCACCCAAATGTTTATAGCAACAATGTCCACAATAGCCAAACTATGGAAATAACCTAAATGTCCATCATAGATGAATGGATAAAGAAGATGTGGTACACACACACACACACACACACAATGGAATACTATGCAGCCATCCAAAAACTGAAATATTGCCATTTGTAATGATATGGATGGAACTAGAGGGTATTATGCTAATCAGAAATAAGTCAATCAGAGAAAGACAATTATCATATGATCTCTCTGATATGAGGAATTTGAGAAGTAGGGCAGGGGGTCATGGGGGATTGGGAGGAAAAAGATGAAACAAGATGGGACCATGAAGGGATACAAACCATAAGAGACTCTTAATCTCACAAAACAAACTGAGAGTTACTGGGGGGTGGGGAGGTAGGGATAGGGTGGCTGGGTTATGGACATTGGGGAGGGTATGTGCTATGGTGAGTGCTGTGAATTGTGTAAGACTAATGATTCACAGACCTGCAGCCCTGAAGCAAATAATACATTATATGTTAATTTTAAAAGAAAGAAAGAGAGAAAGAAGCTGAGAGACCAGAAAAGGACCAAAAAGTCTTGAAGCCCCATCTCATCTTCATTTAAATTATTATCCATTTTATCTTCTCCACCTCATTTCTATAAAACATTAATAAGGTTGTAAGTCTTAGCTCATGTCATTGTAACTCTGTGTAGCTTTTGGACTCTACAAAAGATTGACTCCAAATATGGTATTTTCTTGCTACAAGTAATGTGCATATGAGAGGCAATAACTCATCTCTGCAAGGTCTAATTCCATAATAATTTATTCCAAGGCCTTGGCAGCTAATGCTTCACTCACTATTAATAGAAAACTGTGCTAGTGGTGTAGGTGGTACTTTCAGTTTAGTGATGCTGTAGTTAATTTCTTTAATTTATAAAGTATTTATAAATCTCATCTTTGCAAAGCTACTGAAACTGTGTAGGCAGAAACCAGTTATCTCCTTATCTCACAGCCTCCAAATTGTATCCACTCCTATAGCCTACATAATCATTTGTACTCCTCTTACTAAATCTGTTGCATGACCCCATCTGTCACTTTGTATCTTGTGAAACGGCTGATTATTTGCATGGCTCATGATTAAGAAATATTTGTTACTGCAATTACTCTACAACAGGTTTTGTTATGGAGGGTCTGTAGGCTCACTGTCCTCCAGGCTCACTGTCCTCCAGACTCCTGGGCTCTTGCTCAGCAGTGCCGGCAATACTTTCAGCTTTTACCTTTTTGAATTCTCCTTGTTCATATCTGGCAAAAACCCTCCCTGTGAAGCCTACTTTCTCAGATACTGGGAAAACCCTATCAGCTTTACCATGCATGATGTATCTTTTCTCATCCTTTTACTTTGCTGTGTTATAATAAAACTTTATGGTTTCTGAAGTTTGATTTTTATGTAATTTTTCGCTCGTCACACAAATTTTCTTCTTTTTATGTTTTCCCTATCATTTACCATGTTAAAAACCATTCTCAGTTTGTGGACCATACAAAACAAGTGGTGACCCAAATGTAACCTATGGGGAGTCCTTTGTCAACCCCTTCTTGACAACACACAATCAAGTTAATCCTATGGAAAATGTTGGATTTGATATCTATAGTTCACTTTTATTTGTTCTATTGATACTGATTGATTATCTAAATTGGGCAAAGTATTGCAAAATTGCAAAAGTCAACAAATAACTCAGGCAGGACTCTAATTCTAATAGGGAAAATAATACATATAAATATATAGAAAATCCAATATTAAATGTGGTGAATGACAAAAGGGCATTAGGGAGAATACCAGGCACTGTTTTGAGGTCTTGTTGAGGTAGAATTTAAAAACAGTAAAGTACACAGATTTAAGTATATAGCTAGAGGAGTTTAGCAAATGTGTACTTCTGTAAAACTACCATCCCAATCAAGAAAATAAGTATTTTTATCATCCTGAGAAAATAACTCTTGCTCTTTAGAGTCAAACCCCCATGAAAAGCAAACATTATTGATATTTTTCTCTGATTAGCTTAGTATTTCATGTTCTCGAACTGTATGTAAGTAAGATCATGCAACATGCCCAACAATAATGATGGATTTCTCTAGCTTTCCCTCTTGACCAGACAGTATCTCATATTTTGTGGAGATCTGTTAGCAGGTACATACAAGTTTAATATTTTAAATCCTCTTGTTAAATTGGCCCTTTTACCATTATGAATATTTCTTATTCCTGATAATACCCCATGTCCAGAAGTCTCCTTTATCTGATATTAATATAGTCACACCAGCTGTTTTATGCTGTGTTCACATAGCGTATCTTTTCTGTTATGTTTACTTTCAATTTTCCTGTGTTTAAAATTAATCTCTTGGAAACTGCATATACATGAGTCTTGTTTATTTGTCTAGTTTTACAATCTCCGACTCTTCATTGGAACATTTGGTCCACATATATTTAACATAATTATTGATATATTTGTGTTCTGGCTATTTGTCTTCTATTTTTCATCATGTGTTCTTTGTCCCATTATTCCTACTGACTTCTTTTAATTTTATTTTTATTTTTTAGGAAATCACTTTGTTACTTTTCATTTTGAAAGTTCAGCTCAGTGTCATTTGCAAAATTCAACAAGGAAAAGGGCCACTAAATGCCATGTCCTGGGAATCCCTGAGATATAGCCATCCTGTGGACGGTAAATGAGAGTGTGTGAGGGGACAGACTTCACAAGCCAGCATTTCTTCTTGCTTTCCTGCAACACAATCCTGAGAGAGAGAAGCCTGAGTGGATTGAAGGTTTGGAATGAACCAGGTTTATCTGTGATGAAAGCACCTGGTTAGGGATGGGAGGTCCCGGATACAGAACATGGGGCTCCTCTGGACTGGGGATTCAGGTAGGTGAACCCCCAGGAGAGGCAACCTGTGGACTGAACCAGCCCCAGCACCAATCTGTGGAAGGTTTGTGGGTCCCAATATTTCCATCTCCTGAAAAGTGACCCATGAACCTTTTAGTGGAAAAGCTCTCTTTAACTATATTCTGGATGAGGGCCTTCCAGTTTCACAAAGAAGTTGCCAAATGTGGAAGGTCATGGGACAGCTGCTCCCATTCCCTTAAGTCAAAGTCTGGGTGAGGGCCTGGGTGGACATATTTATTAAAAGCTTTTCAGAGAAATAAAGTGCAGCTCCGTTTCTTATTAATTTTCCAGGCTCTTACCTGATCCCTGAGAAACTGAGGTGAATAATGCCTTTGGGAAGCTCAACCACGTCTAATACAAAAAAGGATCTTTTAGTGAAATTTGGCATCCCAGGTTAGTGTCTCCAAAAGACACATCTATTTAGAATTGCATTTAATATACCATTTAGAATTGCAATGAAAGTACCCCCTCTTAGTAAGTTCAATTTCTGCAATATAACTAAGACAGTAGTTGATTGCCTCACCTAGCTGATCTTGAATATTCTGTTTACACAGAGGTTCCCATCTTTATATGCTATAAAGCCATTTTCTGGAAAATGAAAAAAAAATAATCCTATTCTTCAACCCTATCATTTTACAGTTGCTCTTGCACTTTCTCTAAGTCCTACTTGCCTAGCATTCCAATTTTCATCTTCTTCCTCAATTTTTGTAAAAAGCCACCTATTTCTTCCTATTCATCTATTTTCTGCTGTGGGGTTGGCAGAATCCAGTTCCCCTTAAAAAAGTAAAGCACTGAGCTGGGAGCCCCCAAATCTCCAGTTTCCATCCCCCTGCTGCTTTCCTTTAAAACCACTGTTTTTAGTATTCCATTTTATCTCCTATGTGGAATTTTATTATTATTAATTCTTTTAATTAGCTTCATGGTGCTTATTTTAAGGAGTACAATATGCTTCCTTAACTTTTGATCCACCTTGAATTAATATCATACTTCTTTACATATAATCCAAGAATTATTTCCACTCAATTCTCCTCAGGCTGATTTACTTCCCACA
The DNA here is from genome assembly GCA_004024625.1 of Mellivora capensis. Lineage (NCBI taxonomy): Eukaryota > Metazoa > Chordata > Mammalia > Carnivora > Mustelidae > Mellivora > Mellivora capensis. The sequence continues at coordinate 17,346 of PISX010025209.1, forward strand.
GTGGCTGTTACAGTGATGCTCAGTTAGCAAACTATTCTCTTGAGTTTTGTTCATCTGAACATGTCTTTACTTTGCCTTCCTTTTTGAAGGATACTCTCATTATCTGTAAAATTCTAGGTAAATGTGTGTTTTTTAAAGCACTTTTAAGATGTCATTTTATTGCCTTCTGTCCTCCATTATTCCTGCTGATAAATTAATTGTCCTGTTTATTTTGTCTTCATTGTACATGTTGCTTTCTCTCTTTCTTTTCTTTACTTTTTTTTTTTTTTTAAGCTGGTTGCTTTTAAGATATTTCTTTATATCTTAGATTAAGTAGTTGGGCTATGTTGTGATTTGGGATGGTTTTCACTGTGTTTATCCACCTTGGGGTTTTCATTCTTCTTGGCTGTGTGAGTTGATGTTTTAAACAGTTTTTTGCGGACGGCTCTAATATTCCCCCCACCCCACTTTCCCTCCTCCTTCTAGGATACCAATTGCATATATTTTAGACTGCCTGTTATAATACCCTAGGCCATTGTGGCTCTGTTTTTTTCTTTCAACCTTTTTTCTGTCTGTGTTTCATATTAGATAATTTGTGCTTCAGATTAGTTTCTATTTGCTGGTCTTCACATATAATGATTCTTTTCTCTACAGTGTTCTATCTGCCATCAGTCCCATTCAATAATTTTATTAAAAGTATTACACCTTTCTAGTTCTGAATTTTTATGTATGCTTTAAAGAGATTTCCAGTCTCTCTGAAATCCCCTATCTCTTCACCATTCTATTAAACATTTGCTGTAAATTATTTAACATATGTCTAGTAGTTATCTTAAAGTCCTTGTCTGCCAAATCCAACAAATCCAATATATGAATATTCTTTTACTTCACTTGTTTTCTCTTTTGATTATGGATCACATTTTCCTGCTTCTTCACATGTCTATTAAGTTTCAATTATATATGAAACACTATAAATGAAGAGTTGTAGGGAATCTTGATTTTGTTATTTTCATTAAAAGAGTGTTGAATTTTTCTACATGACAGTTAAATTGTTGGTGGATCGTCTTTATCCTGTGAAAGAATTGTTTTGTTTTTGTTGGGATGTATCTGTATTTATTCTATTACTTCTATAATGTAGCTCTTTATTTTTAGGAAGACCCTTTCTCCTAAAACATTGGCCCATCTGTGCTTCATTAGAATTCCTGAAGTGTTCACCAAATGTCCATATGAGCTGTCAAGGTCCCTATACAAATTTGACATACCTTTACCAATTCTGTAGCAATTTTTTTACTTCTCATGTAACAAGAATTTCCAGGGTCATCCTTTTACTTTCTTGGTCCCATACTTTTTAAAGATTTTATTCATTTGACAGAGAGAGAGAGATAACAAGTAGTCAGAGAGCCAGGCAGAGAGAGATGGGGAAACAGGCTCCACCCCAGTACGTTGTGACCATGACCTGAGTCAAAGGCAGAGGCTTAACCCACTGAGCCACCCAGGTGCCCCATTTTGTCCCATATTTAAAATAAAATTAAAATTCTGGTTCATTTTGATGATTAATCATATTTTAAAATAAAGATCTAGGTACCAAATATCCTTATGTCTATGATATATCATTATTTCTGGACACTTTCAGTGAAAAGAGATAGGAAATTGTTTTTTTTTTCCGTAGCTTCAAGGGCATTTCCACTTCTACCAATAATGCACTGCCTTGAGAATGACCCTGGGTATATCTATACATATATATATATAACAACAGGTTTCATACATTAGACAACAGCCAACAAAGGACTATCATCCCTGAGAGAAAGGAAACAAATAAACCAACATGATGATTAAAGGAGGTTATTTTCTGAAGGCAGTTTCCAGGCTGTCATCCGGGGAAAGAGAAACCAAAGAAAGCCAAGCAATCTCAATAAGATGAAGAGCCAGAAGTCAGAGTTAAAGGAGGCGAAGAAGACTCAGCTGTGCTGGGAAGAATACTGGAGAGGAGTCAACAGCTCAGAGAGGTCTCCTGAAATATTTATCTTATTATCCGTCTGTGAGTGAAAAGGGTAAAATTCTGTGCGGGCAGAGTAACACCAATATAAACAAATCCTTGAGTTCAAAAAAATGTCAAAAGTAGAAATACATTTAAATTTATGGGGCCTTGGGAATAGTTTACATATGGGGTATCACTTTAGAAGTTGCGCCATATTAGCTGTAGATTACTGCTTTGAACCCACCCTCGTCATGCATAATCGCTGCCCCCAAAGGATCAAATTTTCGACGAGTAACTGTATGCCACATAGAAGTCCAAACCTCTTGAGTGAAATAAGATAAAATGCCTCACACAACAATGTAAAAGGTATAGGATCCAGGTCCAGTACAAAATTATTAGGTATGCAAAAATATGGTCTATTAGCAGCAGGAAAATGAATCAAATGAACGGGATACAGAAATGACAGAAATAAGGGAATTACCAGACAAGTGTCTTAAAATAGCTACAATATATATGCCCCAAATAACTAAGATTATAAACAATAATACAAATATAATGAAGAATGGACTAGAAAATAGCAATGGGACAAAAACTTGTAAAAAAAAATTAAGACCGCAGAACTTTTAGAGGTATAAAGCAATATTTCAAACAAACCATACAGTGGATGGTATTAACAGCAGGTTAGATACTGCAAAAGAAAAGATCGGTGTGCTTGAAGACATGGTAACAGAATGAAGCACGAAGAGAATGTGGTTTGAAAGGGGAAGAAAAAATGTTTGAAGGCATAATGGCCAAGGAATATCCTACTTTGATGAAAACTATGAACCCACAGGTAAAAGTTCAATAAGTCCAACCAGAATATAGAAAAGCATACCAATGCACATCACAGTCAGATCTTGACAATCACTGAAAAAGAAAAAAACAAATCATCTTGAACCTTCCATATTCAGTAGTAATAAAGATTTAGTGAAAACTCTTAAATGTAGATTGATTATGTTGAATCTTTACTAGGTCAGTTTGCTTGCCAGAAAATAACAAAAGGGCCCGAGGTGTAAAACAAGAATTACCAGATCAAAGGATAAGAAGTGAAGTACTAAAAATAAAGAGATGATAACAGACGACTGATAAGGAGTTATTGACCAGTAATTGTACTGCCTAAGGCAGTATCTGTTTTGCTCACACTATTATCTATATTAATGAGCTCTTTAATACCTTCATCTTTTACTTGTGAGTACCTAGACCTTAGAGAACTCTATGTACATCTATAATTTAATGACATACTATTTTTAGCATCTCCTGGAGACGCAGCAAAATTAATAATGCCACATATATGATATAAGGAGTCTTGTCACTTTGAATTTGCTGCTCGAGCAACTTTGCTTTTAAAAAGTATATAAATTACACAGTGGTATTTAATGAGTTGAGCAATGATATCAACCCTCAAAAAAATATTTATTTGGAAAAAGGGATTTTCTAAATACATTTTAAATCTTCCTTAGAACAACCATTTTTTTAAAATCTGAATACATAGCTCTTTAACTACCTAACCACCTACACATCCATCAATCCATTATTTTTTTTGAGGAAGCTACATCACTTATGAAAACTAATTACTGTGGAATTATAGAAACTATTCAGAATTAACTAAGAAAATATAAACATTAATATTTCATTTAGGAGCAATCTAATAATTGTGTCACATTTACATTATGTTTTATAGTTTATAAAGTACATTTATACCTATTATCTCATTAGAATTTCACAACCCTTTGAGAGGAGACAAGAGCCAGTATGACACCCCTTTGAAATAAGAGAAGCATAGCATGCAGAGGAAACAACAGAACAGATTTGCTTGCTGTCACATGGCTAGCATTGGACTTGAAGTCAACTGCTTTGGTTGCTGTTCCCATGCTTTCTCTATTGTAACACAAAACCTCTTTAGAAACTGATGCAAATTGCATACCACCCTTATATTGATTATGTTTCCACTAATCATAAATACAGTGTCATTTTTGTAATTCTTTAAACATACAATTAAATTTATTTAATTAAATGTGTCATTTTTCTATGTCAGTAAATCTCTTAACGTTGTGTTGTTTTAGTAACTAAAACCACAATAGTAATGAACATTGACTCAGTGTGTTAGAGTTCTATCACTGCAACAAATTAGAAATATAGTGGCTTATGACTACATTCATTTGTTACTTGACAGAGTTGGTAGGTCAAAAGTCAAAAGTTGGCATAGGTGGGTTCTCTACTCAGTATATCACGAGGCTGAAATTAGAGTGTCAGCAGGTATGCAATTCAATCTAGGGCTTCGGGTCCTTTTCCAAGACGACTAGTTATTGGCAGACTTCATTTCCTCATGCTTTCCACATGGTCCCCTCCATATTCAAGCCAGCAACAGCAGTTGGAGGCCTTCTATGCTTCAAATCTCCCTGATTTATCCTTTATCTGCATCCCTCTGACTTCCTCTTCTGCTTTGAAGGTCTCATGTGATTGTACTGTGCCTACCTAGATAATCCAAGACCATCCATCTTTTTATCTTAAAGTCAACTGATTAGTAACCTTCATTACATCTGCAAAGTCTTTTTTGCCATGTAATGTAACATAGTGTTGGATGACACTAGGGGCGAAGGTGATGGGCACTAAATTCTATTATAGATAGTGATTTTTTTTATAAGAAAGATATCTAATAAATTTTTGTCTGGAAAAAAGTTTTATCTACTTAAAATTAAACTTTAAGTATTAAAAAGCAAACAAATTAAAATTCATTCAAAAAGTATTCATTTGGTGCATAGTAACTGACAGTCAAGAAATGTATACTTAGCATGTGCTATAGATCAGAACTGCTAGAATCAAGACAAAACTATATTTTAATGTCTTTTTGTCCCTGGTGTATTGCATAGTATCTGACAAAAAAAAATATGCTGGGTATACATTTCATAAATAATCATAGGATAAAAATGTTATCACCTCGGGCGCCTGGGTGGCTCAGTGGGTTAAGCTGCTGCCTTCGGCTCAGGTCATGATCTCAGGGTCCTGGGATCGAGTCCCGCATCGGGCTCTCCGCTCAGCAGGGAGCCTGCTTCCCTCTCTCTCTCTCTGCCTGCCTCTCTATCTACTGTGATCTCTCTCTGTCAAAGAAATAAATTAAAAAAAACTTAAAAAAAAATGTTATCACCTCTGACTGCAGACAATTAACAGTATATAAAGAATAATTGGCATGCAATTCTAGTAAAAGAGAAAAACCAGGGGACGCCTGGGTGGCTTGGTTGGTTAAGCGACTGCCTTCTGCTCAGGTCAAGATCCTGGAGTCCTGGATCGAGTCCCATATCCGGCTCCCTGCTCGGCAGGGAGTCTGCTTCTCCCTCTGACCCTCCCACTTCTCCTGCTCATTCTCTCTCTCTTACACTTTCTCTCTCAAATAAATAAATAAAATCTTAAAAAAAAAAAAAGAAAAACCAGTATCTCAGTAGCTAGAGACCTTGTTGTATAAGGGATAACAGGGCAGAGAATAAGCCTAGAAAACAAGATCAGATCTTTAAAAGAAGGGTTTGAAAAACTTACTTTAAAAAGTGACCATGAAAAAATAGTCTAAAGGCTTTTTTTATAGTCTTTTTGCTCTTTTCTGTAAGTTGAGAACAATGTATTGTCTCTTCTAAGCCATACTGGGATAGAGGACCAAAGGAATAGGAAGCTATCATTAATATGCGTGTCCTCTTACATACCTTATAGATATTCATAAATAAATGAAGTAATGTACTTTAGGTAAGGAGTTTCTATTTGTCTGTACATTATATAATCTAGATCATCACCTGTTTGATCTACATATAACACAAATCTCACGATTCATTATCAAATTCATGAGCAAGTACATGTTTTCTCTGTGTCCCATGATTGGACACCAAAAGTGTTCTCTAAGATTGCAAATTGAGGAAATCATCATAATCAAACATATTTCATAATTAGACACATCTGTCTACTTCTTCCTGTTGCTCAAAATCTCCAATGCCATCCTTCTCTACTTAATGTCAACTACCTCCTCAATAAGCCCAGAGGACTTGACCTTTTCCAACCTCTGTGTACTTTTCCTTTTTACCTTTTTTTCATATCGATTATCTACCTTTACTGTCTTTGCTACATGAACACTGTTCTTATTTAAAGTACACTATAGTGCATTCTTCCATTCACCTCAGAGCCTTTCAACATTCTATTCTTCCACACATTCAGCCTAATTAGCTCATAATATTTATGCCAATTGTAAATCAATGGTTTCCTTTTTTTTTTTTTCTTTTCAGTTATGGTTAGGTGTATGTGGGTTTTTTTTTTTTTTTAAGATCTTATTTGTTTATTTGACAGAGATCACAAGCAGGCAGAGCGGCAGGCAGAGAGGAGGTGGAGGTGAAGCAGGCTCCCCACTGAGCAGAGAACCCGATGCAGGGCTCTATCCCAGGACCCTGGTATCATGACCTGAGCTGAAGGCAGAGGCTTTAAACCACTGAGCCACCCAAGCGCCCCCTATATGGGTTTTTTAAATAAATATATTCAAAATGTATTTCTTTCATTTTCTACATTGTGAAACATTTTAAATAGCATCAGATGTTACTATTTTAAAAGTTTGATAAAATTCCCATTCTTTAGGCTGGGGATTTGGGAGAGAAGAAAGGCAATATTCTTGTATAATTCATTAAACAATGACTTCTTTTCTGTTTTCTATGTTCCTGCTTTCTGTAAATTGGATATTGGACATTCTGGGTCAATGCTTTAATTTTTCTAACTTTCTACTTTACATCTCTTTTTTGTCGCTGCTCTACTTTCCAGAAACTTTGCTCAAATTATTTTCCCTATGTTACCTTGAATTTTATATTTCTCCATAATATTTTAACTCCTAAGATCTCGTTCTTATTCTCTACAGGTTCTTTTTTTATTGTGATTTATTGTAATATTATGATCTTTGTTTTCATATGCAATATTTATGTTCCTTTTGAGAATATAAACGATAATTTTTGAAAAAAATCACCCTCTCATTCTCTCTCTCATCTTTATCTTTCATACTGGAGCATTTCCTTCATGTATATTTTGAGGTTTTGGAGTAAGTAAAAGTCAGTGCAACATTTAATTTTCTAGGTCTAATTACCATGTCTACTAAAACCAAAACCAAATGTAAGGGATTCTAACCCTCTAAAGCAGCTAATATCTCTTAATTTTACAGTTATGTTTTTATCAGGGCAATTTCTACAGTGGCTTCTAATTCTGGAGAGAAGTGACATTTGCAGTGTAATTTCCTAAATTGTATGTCTGATCCTTAAATTTTATGTAAAGAAAATGTACTCCACAGGTGATCAGTTTTATTATCTTCATTAGTAAAGTAACCAACAAAATAATATTAAATCGAAGCTCCTGAGGATCCTCATGTGACCTCTACTGAGGTATAATGAATAAATGGCCCCAAATCTTCACCCTTGTATAGAAGATGTGCTGGATGGCTGGTTTGTGCAAACACATCCTGAACATCCTAGTTAATCACTATATTGAGAATATACAGATCCTGTCTTCCCTCTATATCCCCATCAAGCAGGATATGTAGAGAAACATGTTATTCCGTGTTAAAGGTCAGAGACTTTAGGGGTCGCCAACCTGGAGCATCTCCTTTGTAATGAATAATGTCCAGATGGCAGGCCTTGATCGCCCGTCGTGCAAGGAGGGAAAAGGCTACAGAGTTATTAGACTAGAGGCTACACTATAATGGCTTGCTGCAGATAGACCACAGCAGCAGATGCTTTGTCGGGTCTGCCACTCCTGGACTGACTGTGTGGAAGTTCTTCCAATAAACCTAAGTCTTGATTGCTATCTTCAGGTCATTTCTTCTGTCTCACTGGGGCAGCAGCCACCCTTGGCTTAGAGTTTGCAGAAGTGCACTAGCACCTTGCCATGACCACATAACGAGCATGGTGTCCTTTTCTCCCCTGCTGATTTCAAGCTTAGACATGTGATTGGCCTGGCTAATAGGATCCAGATGAAAGTAGCAGAGAGCCAGTTCCGAGTTTAGACATTAAGAAAATGTGTGTTTTCTTGAGAAGAAAGTCCCCAAGTATATTATAAGGGATCTCCAGAGAAACAGAACCAATAGGAAGGATATATATAGATACACACACACACACACACACACACACACACACACGTATATATAGGCTTATATCATTCTGAAGGCTGAGAAATTCCGAGATCTGCAATCTTCAAACCTGCAGCCTCAAGACTCAAGTAGACCCAATGTTTCAGTAGAATCCAAAGACAGGAAAAGACCTAAGTCCCAGCTCAAGGCAGTCAAGGAGAGGAGTTTTGTCTGACTTACCAGGGAGCTTTTTGTTCAGACTTCCAGCTGATTGGATAAAAACCACTCAGATTAGGGAAGACATTCTACTTTACCCAGTCAATTCAAACATTAATCTTATCTGAAAACATCCTTGCAGACACCCAGAATAATATTGATCAATACTTGGGTACCCTGTGGCCCAGACAAGCTTACCTAAAATTAACGAACACACCTGGGAATTATTACCTTTATAACCTAGTCCCAAGATGAATTCACCTAAAATAGAGCTGTCTTGGCTAAGCTTAACCAGGTCCACAGTTTAAAGCAAAGCATAAGGGACGCCTGGGTGGCTCAGTTGGTTAAGCAGCTGCCTTCGGCTCAGATCATGATCCCAGTGTCCTGGGATCGAGTCCCACATCGGGCTCCTTGCTCATCAGGAAGCCTGCTTCTCCCTCTGCCTCTCTGTCTGTCAGTGCTCACTCTCTCTCTCTCTCTCTCTGACAAATAAATAAATAAAATCTTTAAAGCAAAGCATAATCTATATCTACTAACTCTGAGAATCCACAAAGGCATGAGAATAAGTAATTTTTATGTTAAGCCATTGAGTTTGGGATAGTTGGATGGATAGCCATAATTAACTTACACCTCTAGCCTTTCCTTGTTAGATAACTGGATGGCCAAACATATTTATGAGAAGAACAAGCACAAAGTCATCCTAATATATTAATTTGAAGATTACACTGATATCTGTATACACTTTATTTTGAATCATTACCACATTTTATGAATTGGAAACAAATGCATGGTTTTAGGTAGGAAACTAGTACAAACATAAATGTCAGTGTCTGTCCCACAAATGATTGAAAGCTGTGTTTTAAAATGAATAACCAGAATAA